>JBBYHK010000005.1:6767746-6785566 GCA_038382065.1 Adansonia grandidieri
AAAGGAGGTCAAATTACCATCTTACAATGAGGCATGCCACCTTCACCAACCCACCTTGGTGCCATCCATTTATTTCCCAATTTCAATATATTGATAAGCACTCAATAGCAATAGAAAGCAGCCTATGCTATGTAAGGCATTAAATAATGCTTTTATACATTTATATTTATAGCCACAAATAGTTGGCTCACCACATGGTGTCCCACCAAAATTGTCAAAGGTTTTTTTTTTTTTTTTTTCAATTTTAAAGATAATGTGAATTGATTCCTTGTATTTTTTTTTTTTTTTAGTTATTATGAAAATTTTTGATGTTTTAGTTAAATTTGGCATATAATTTTTAGGGCACTCTTTAAAATTAATATATTATTTATAGCAATAATAATACATTAATCGTAATAATTAACAATTTTATTCATTATTTTTAATATATAGGATGAATATATTATTATATATAGTAATTAAACTGATTGTAATAATCAATATATCTTGCAATTGGGTTTAGAAATTAAATCTTACCACATGTTTTAGTCAAATAAAAAATGACTAATTACTTCATGCTTTTGGCTAATTTTGCCAATTAATTGTGTAAAAGAGTTAAAAAAAAATTGGGTTGTAGTGTCCATCAATGTTGGACCAATCTTAAATTGATGCAAAAATGAGTGGGCTGGAGACTGACTCATTCCAAAGAAACTTAGCTCAGCCCACAGAAAGGAAATAATTAAAGATATTAACTTCCATTTCTTTTAAATTCCAAATATTATTTTTTTTACTAAATAATTTTTTTTTGTGGTTCAAAATTTAATTTTTTTGAATAAATTTTAATTTTAATTTGATAGTTTATATATTTTTATTTTTTATTATAATCATATTTAAATTATTATATATTTTTTAAAATAATAATATTTTAATAATTTAAATTATATAAATTTTAATAAATTTATATATTCGTTTATATTTATATTAATTTTTTTGTGTATAATATTATATTTAATTTTGTAAAATTTTATGGGATAAAAAATTATCAAATTCTTGACCAAAAGAAATAAAGCTAGATATATGCCAGGACTTAGCAAGTTTGATCCATGAAGAATTAATATTATTTTTGTGGTTAGAATTGACCTGAATTATTAATTAATTAAAATAATATTTTTATTTAAATTTAATTATAAAAATATAAATATAAATATTTAAATTAAATTAAATATTAAAATTTTCGGCTCGAAAAAACCTAAAACTTCACGCAGCAAGCTGTTTAAGACAGCAAAAGTCAAGAAAGGTAGTCTCTTAGACAGATCTCAAAACCAGATACGTGTCAGTAACAAACCGAATCTTCTTTCTTTCCCCGCATCACCTAACGGCTTAATCTCTCCGCTACACGTACAAATCAACGGCTCCGATTTTTTCTCTTTGCATTATATAAACTCTCTGATAATAGTTTTCAGAAAAAATAGGGGAAAAATGATGAAGAAAAAAGCTCCATAAGGGGGTAGCGTTTGATCGAGTGCATTTTATTCTGCGTCGCAATTCATTTTCAGCCGCTTGATCTGATAAATTTCGGAACTTTTTTTTAATTTCTTTTGTCTTTGATGATTGGATTTTGTTGAGGGAGATCGAGATGCTGTCGTTGCAAAACGGAGTGGGGAACTCTAGGGCTTCTCCGTATGGAGGCGGAGTCGTCGATCGTACTGATGATACCTCCGACGCTGCGGCGATGGCTGCTGGAAAAGCCGCCATTTATGCGGTGAAACAGGAGCCGGCTTCTTCGCTCGGTATTGTGCCTCATAAAGGACATGATTCACATGAAGGTAGCTTCTTCATTGTTTTTTTTTATCAATATTCTTTCCAAATTATCCTTGTTTCATAATTTTTGGAGTTTCAGTATTCTTTTTTCCTATGTTTACAAGCGCAAAATTTTAGATTATAACAGTATTTTTATTTTTCTTTCTAAAACGTTTTTGGAATTTTGGTCATAAAGTTTTATTTAATTGTAATGTATCTTCAGTTAGATCCGCCTTTTTGTAAAAAAAATAAATAATTCCTGACTGACGCATAATTTAGACTTTTAGGGTTTTTTTTGTTGTATCATCAATATTATTTTTTTTTATACTTTTTTTATAATTCTTCAAAATTGGAAGAAGTAAACGACTAGATGCTTTTTTGAAGAATTAATTATATATGTTTTTACTGTAATTTCTACTTTAAGATGTTAAACTGATTGAAATTTTGATCTGTGTAACGTTTTTTTCCCCCTTTAATTGCTGGTATGGCGGTTGATTGGCTTTTGATGCAGTTGATGAAGATTTGCACTTGGCTCTAGCTCATCAAATGTATAAATCTGGAAACTACAAGCAAGCGTTGGATCATAGCAATGCTGTGTATGACCAAAACCCGCTTCGTACTGATAATCTTCTTCTTTTGGGTGCTATTTATTATCAGGTTAAAGAATTGCCTTTTTTTTTTTTGTCTACTTTTCTATGGGATCATGATTTTGTAGTTTTATAATCCTATTATATGTGTCTCAGTTGCATGATTATGATATGTGCATTACCAAAAATGAAGAAGCCCTTCGAATTGAGCCTCGTTTCGCCGAGTGTTATGGAAACATGGCAAATGCTTGGAAGGTACTTGTTAATCTTTATATCGTTTTCAAGCTAAAGTAAAAAATGAATTTTAAAAGATACGAGTCTTTGAATAACTGATGAAGGTGTATTTTTTTCCCTAATATGTAGGAAAAAGGCGATATAGATGTTGCCATTCGGTACTATATGATTGCAATTGAGGTTTGTGATGGTTATAGAACTTCTATTTTGTTACAAAGTTTCGTCTTCCTCCTTTGCTAATGAAATCTTTTGTTAGTTTGCTGATCTTTGTTTGAACTTATATTGGTGCAGCTTCGTCCTAACTTTGCTGATGCATGGTCAAATTTAGCTAGTGCTTACATGCGAAAAGGAAGATTTAATGAGGCTGCACAGTGTTGCCGTCAGGCGCTGCAAATAAATCCTCTTTTGGTATATTTTAATCTGGTCATATGTTATTATAATCTAGTTAAATTTTCTAAAGTTCTAATTCAACAGGAAGTTCGACATTTCAATTTCTATTTTTTTTTGTTCATTTGTTTTCTTAACAAATAAGTGAGGCACAGCATTTAAGGTTTTATAAGATTTTTTGACCAATATCATTTAATTTTCCTATAGGTTGACGCTCATAGTAACCTTGGAAATCTAATGAAGGCGCAAGGGTTGATGCAAGAAGTAAGTGTCAAGAAATTAAATGTTTCTATTGTTTGATAACTACCACATAAGTAGTAGCAGAAATGTGAATTCTTGGGCTGAATTATGTCAAATGACGTAATTCATGCCTTTGGCTACTACAATGTTGAACACGTGCTATTAGAATTTTGGTTGGACCATATTCTATCAATCTTTTGGAGGAAGTGGATGGCTGGATGATTAACCTGGCCTAGATTCTTACCATCCTACCTGAACAGAATGTGAGGGGAAAACAATCTTCCAATGTCTAGATTTTCTAGTGTGTGTCTTTATCTGGTAAGTTACTGATGGAAGTAATTCATGTGCAAAACTGTGTCTCGATATCACAGTTCAATACAGATGTCAAGTTGTTATCTACAGGCCAGGGGCTGAGATGATGGTTGCTCTTGTTGTAATTTCCAACTGCAAAGACTCGAAATTGTCAGAATCTAACGTTTTGTGCAGGCATACAGTTGCTATCTTGAGGCTCTACGGATACAGCCAACTTTTGCTATTGCATGGTCAAATCTTGCGGGTCTTTTCATGGATTTGGGTGACTTGAATCGAGCCCTTCAGTATTACAAGGTATGCAATCTTGTTTCTATCTTCCTTTTTTTTTTTTTTTTGCTGTTTTTATCTTGCTCGAATGCTTTAATTTTCATTGCCTTGTTTTCACATATCAAATCTTCATGTGCTGATTCTTTTTTAATAATTTCTGTGAGATACAATCTACTATTTTCTGCCTCTTTGAATTTAGTTCTAAAAACTATTTTATATGCTGTTATACTGATTTACTTTTGTAAGTTCCAAATGACAGGAAGCTGTTAAACTCAAACCCACATTTCCTGATGTCTATTTAAATCTTGGGAATATTTATAAGGTAAGCCATCTTGTCTATTGGGTTGCTGCAAGTGCCTGGACGGGTCTTTCTGTGTCGGAGAAAAACAAGATATCTGTTTTGCTTTTTCCAGGCTTTGGCAATGCCTCAGGAAGCTGTTGTTTGTTATCAGCGTGCTGTTCAGACTCGGCCAAACAATCCAATAGCTTTGGGTAAGTGCATTGCATCACAGCGATCCACTATATTTTCTCTTTGATTGCAGATATATATATTATTTCTGCTGTTGTGTTTTAGGTAAAGGACTAAAGGCAACAAGACTTGTTAGATTTTTATTTGAAACTATTATTTGTTTTGTGCAGTAGTTTCCCTTCTTTTTTAATTTCTTATTTTCTCTTTCTTTTATATTAACATCAAAGTGAGTCTATGTTCGGAACTTGCGGTCCCAGCCAACATGATAAAGTGTGATTTTTGGACCTTAATGTGACTTGATACTTGTCTGAGTATTTTTGTGCTTTGGGCTATTTGAATTTTATTAATATGTTATAGATAGTCATGTTAATTAATTTTATTGAGTACCAAGTTATGTGACTGTATGGTGCAGGGAATCTGGCTAGTACATACTATGAGCGAGGTCAGCTGGATCTGGCAATCCTCCATTATAAGCAAGCTATTGCCTGTGATCAAAGATTTGTGGAAGCTTACAATAATTTGGTTGGCTTTCTCAATTTGTGTCAGATTGTGAACGTTGTAGTTAATTCTATGCTTTTACTTTTTAAGGAGTGGCTAATTCAAACTTGCTTTTAATCATTGACTTGAAGGGAAATGCATTGAAAGATGTTGGTCGTGTTGACGAGGCAATTCAATGCTATAATGTAGGTTTTTCTGGTCATCTAGGTTTTATTTTCTCATTTACTGTTATTGATCGTGAACTTACCATTTTTCTTTGCTGGGTGAAGCAATGTCTCACATTGCAACCCAACCATCCTCAAGCACTTACCAACCTTGGGAACATATATATGGAATGGTATGCTATCCTCCCATTCTTGATGTCTGTATGTGATGAGTTTTTAGTGAATGTTATTCTTACAAGATGTTTTGGAATTTGCAGGAACATGGTAGCTGCTGCTGCTTCTTACTATAAGGCTACATTGGCTGTCACAAGAGGGTTGTCTGCTCCATTCAATAACCTTGCAGTAATATATAAGCAACAGGTTGTTCTTTGGTGTTTGATTTTCTGTTTTTGCATTTTGATACTAAATGGATGTTAAAAGTTGCCCTCTTTTTTTGCCTCTATTATTTATGGAGTATTTTATTTCAATTGTAGGGAAATTACATGGAAGCTATATCTTGTTACAATGAGGTTTTGCGGATTGATCCCTCGGCAGCTGATGGGCTCGTAAATAGGGGTAACACTTACAAGGAGATTGGTAGAGTGAGTGAAGCAATCCAAGATTATATTCATGCTATTAATAGCAGGCCAAATATGGCTGAAGCCCATGCGAATCTGGCTTCTGCTTACAAGGATAGGTAATTTTCTTTGGTTTCCCATCATTTCTTTTTATGTTAACATTCCCTGGTAAGAGCATCCATTGTTGTCCAGAGTTGTTGTTAGGATCACTAGCATCTTTTATGGAGCATTAATTTGGAGAAAAGGGAGTTTGTTTCCCTTATTTAAAATGATATTTTCCTTTGGAAATTTTTTTTGGGCTAGTAGCGATATCTTTGACCTCTTTGTACCTTGCCCTTTGCTAATGATTTCTTATTGGTCTAGGTTGTTAGTCTTCGTTTTGTGGAGATATTTCTTCATTTTAATTTGCTGCATTCCCTGCACTAAGTGTCAAATAGCGATATGATTTACTTCAATATGAATCATCATCTTGTATGGTGACTTGCACTTTTGAATTTGATTAAGATTTACAGCTCAAAAAAGAAAAAAAAAATGGGGAGTTGATTTTCATCCAAAATGAGGAAAACAAATTTGATGCATCCTACTCTTGTCATTTAAATTTTATTTATGACGTATGTAAGATTTGTTCTATTTGGTTGAAGAAAATGCATTTTTTTACTAAGAAATTGGTTATTCTGAGTTGGGTTTACTTGTAAATTGTAATACAGTGGCCATGTAGAGGCTGCTATCAAAAGCTATAAGCAGGCATTGCTCCTTCGACCAGATTTTCCTGAAGCTACTTGTAACCTCCTACATACATTACAGGTATTATGGCTTGAATTTTAGTGCGGTATGGATTTGATATCTGGGCAAAAGATAGATTTACATGCACCAGATATCATGTTATGCATTAGTAAGCAGCATTTGATTATCTTGAAGGCATTCTACCTTTTGTAGTTGATTCTGACTGTATACTCCTAATTCTAAGAGTAATGACTGATTGAGTGAACTAAGGCCGAGATTATATAGCTTGCTTCTTTGATTATCTTGTGCGATTTACTTATGCGAAAATTGTTTTTACTTCAAAGTAGCTTGGTGGATGAACTGGCTTTTTGTAGAGAAACATATTGATTTGGTATCTACTAATCTAATTTGATTTTATATGTTTAGTGTGTCTGCAGCTGGGAGGGTCGTGATAAAATGTTTACTGAAGTTGAAGGCATTATCCGAAGGCAGATTAATGTGAGTATCAATATGCATGCATTTTTTCCCCTTTTCCTAGTAATTTATGTTATTTCGTTTCTATCATTTTTAAGACTGGCAACTAGTTCCATTAGTATTTTCTTTTTCAATGCACTTAACCACAAAAATTCCTTCATTTCAGATGTCAGTTCTTCCTAGTGTGCAACCTTTCCATGCTATAGCATATCCCATTGATCCAATGCTTGCACTTGATATAAGGTATAAATTTCTTTTCATAGCACCAGATGTAATTTAACTGTGGTGAACTAGATTTTTTCAGTAACATTTCTTCCCTTATACTGCAGCTGTAAATATGCTGCTCATTGCTCTTTGATTGCATCTCGTTTTGCTCTTCCTCCTTTCAACCATCCTGCTCCAATTCCTATCAAGCGCAATGGTGGAAATGAGAGGCTTAAGGTTGGTTATGTGAGCAGTGACTTCGGGAATCATCCCTTGTCACACCTCATGGGATCAGTATTTGGGATGCACAACAGAGAGAATATAGAGGTTGTTCTTTTTTTTTTTTTTGGTTAATCTTATTATGCTAGAATTCTCTGGAAATGATTAAACATAAAAACATGGTGTTTGCAGGTATTTTGCTATGCATTGAGTCAAAATGATGGCACTGAATGGAGACAGCGTATCCAGTCTGAAGCTGAGCATTTTATAGATGTCTCTGTCATGTCATCAGATGTGATTGCCAAAATGATTAACAAGGATGGAATACAGATCCTTATCAACCTAAATGGTTACACCAAGGTATCTATATGATAATTTTCTCAACCTTTGGGGAACCTAATTTTATTTTCAGAGGCTTGCTACATTGATTGATGTAATACTATAATATGATTATTAAAAATGAATCTAAGTTCTTTTCTTTGAATTTCTCTTATGGTACTATTTTATGTAATATATGGTGAAGAAAAATCTGTTATATTTTTTTCTGACTTATCAACTTTATGAAATTTTAATATGAAATAATTGCCCTGCTCAATAATACAGGGGGCAAGGAATGAAATTTTTGCTATGCAGCCAGCACCTATACAGGTTTCATATATGGGATTCCCTGGGACTACTGGGGCAAATTACATTGATTACTTGGTCACTGATGAGGTAATAATTGGTGCTTCACATAAATCTTTATTGATTCATATGTTCTTTGTCTAACCTGCTATTTGTTTGCTTTCAGTTTGTTTCACCTTTGCGCTATTCACATATTTATTCTGAGAAACTTGTCCATCTCCCTCATTGCTACTTTGTGAATGATTATAAGCTGGTGAGTTTTTTGAACATGGCAGTAAAATGGAATCTATTCATTGTCAGTATACTCTTATGACGTACTTAATTGTAATCAAGACGCTAAAAGATCTGATTTTATGACTTTTAATGTTTGCAGAAGAATCGTGATGTGCTGGATCCAACTTGTCAGCCCAAGCGATCTGATTATGGTCTTCCTGAAGATAAATTTATTTTTGCTTGTTTCAACCAATTGTATAAAATGGATCCTGAAATCTTTAATACTTGGTAATACGAGAATGATCCCAGGTTAAATGAATGTAATTTCCTCTATATATTTTTTTTTCATTTCACTTATGTACTTCATTTACTATTCAGGTGTAATATTCTTAAGCGTGTACCAAATAGTGCACTTTGGCTCCTCCGATTCCCAGCGGCTGGAGAAATGAGACTGCGAGCATGTAGGTTCTACTATTTCGTGTTTTCTTGTAAGAACACAATTTTTATAATATTGGGGTTTTTTCTATTGATGTTGGTTTTTATTTTTCAGATGCTGTTGCACAAGGGGTACAGCCAGAGCAAATTATTTTCACAGATGTTGCGATGAAACCTGAACATATCAGGCGCAGTGCTTTAGCTGATCTCTGTCTTGACACGTATGTGTTCTCTTCCCTGCTCTCTTTCTTTAACAGCACTATTTTGATCTGCAGTTCAGTAATGATTAATGACGGTTGCGTTATTCTTCCTTATAGGCCTTTATGCAATGCACATACTACTGGCACAGATGTTTTATGGGCTGGTTTACCTATAGTGACACTACCCCTTGAGAAAATGGCTACAAGGGTTGCTGGTTCACTCTGTCTAGCTACCGGGTTGGGGGAGGAGATGATTGTAAACAGGTTGGTGTTTAACATGCGGTCATATCAAGCTCGATATTCATTAAACTTTCTGGTCGAGTTCTATTATGTAACAATATTTATGCTGTAATTTCTTCATGCTTTTTACAGTATGAAGGAATATGAAGAAAGGGCTGTCTCGTTGGCATTAAATAGATCGAAGCTCCAGGCTCTTACCAATAAACTCAAGGCGGCTCGTTTAACTTGCCCTCTCTTTGACACAGCACGCTGGGTAAAGCTCAATTAACATCACAGGTTATTTGTTTTTTCATTACCTATCAAATGATGAATGCTTAAAATTTTAGTAATAAACCATTGCAGGTGCGGAATCTGGAGAGGTCATATTTCAAAATGTGGAATCTGTATTGCTCAGGGCAGCAGCCCCAGCACTTCAAAGTCACTGAGAATGACTCTGATTTCCCTTATGATAGATAGGAAAGAACGGGGATTCTAGATAAGAATCAAGAGGATATGGAAGAAGACAAGAAAACCATAGTTGGGGAAAAAAAAAAAGAAAAGATTGTTTAGCGTTTCTGGAATAGGTTGCGTATAATTTGAATCTTAAATTTGTTGGATGTTTTAAATCTCAAATTTGTTCAAATTTGTTGGATGTTTTAAATCTCGGGTCTTAATCTAAATTTTATGTACCTGATGATTCAAATTGAAATTGAAGAGTCAGACATGGCGGCCAACTGAATAATGTTCTAGAAGATTGTCTTTTTCATGATTCTTTCAGCTCAGAAAAAAGTGTCCCCTGGAATCGGATGTGGGTTCAATTCAATGAATCAGGGTGAAATGGAATGCAAATTATCTGGCTGGTTTCTTTTTTCTTTTTTTCATTTGATGGCAACAGGTTAATCTCATGTAGACATTGACTCAAAGTTCTGGATGGGACCGGCCTTGACACCTCACTTCACCAACCCAATATAATAAAGGTCTTCTCTTCTCTTCTCTTCTCTCTCTCTCTCTCTCTCTCTAGCTTTGTTGAAATTGAAACAAACTTTGGTTGACTTGGCTACATCCAGTTGTCTTCCAATGAAAGGTAAAGCGGTTGTCATCATCCACTAGAGGCTGTAAATTCCCTGTTTCGGTTTTGAAGTCTTAAAACTTGTTATCATAAAAATTACAGGTTGATTGTTCTGGATAGCATGCAATTTTTAAATTAGGAAGCAGTACGACAATATTAATTTCAGAAATATGTAAATACATTTAATGTTCCTGAACTAGAATGAAGCAATCGTGATGGTTTCATTCTAAGCCCCTGTTCAGCAAGCAGTATAAATAGGCAACAAAAGCTATGGGAGAGCATCACAGCGGTCACCCAATGCTTTATTCCAAAATCAGATCACATTTATAGCCCCATAAATTGGTGTAAGCCTGTGAGGTGAAAGGTAAAGTAATTTCCAATATTCCTGCTAATCCTTGAAATTCTGACTTGGTAATCGGCCTGTGTCTCACACAGTAGTCCAAGAGAATACAACAATAAAGTTAAGATCAGTGGAGGAGCCATTGTCCCCCATCAGATAATTCCTCCACACCAAACAGAAAAGCATAAACAGATGTACTGAATTCAAAAATGATATTTCCCAAAGATTAAAAGAACTTTTATATCCAATGTGTAAATTTCTTATTACACTCTCATTTTCATATAAATTAAGCGCATGTCCTAGCTTTCGACAGCAAGGCACAATAGATAACCCATTGAAAAAGAAATAAAGAAAACAAAGAATTCATGACATGGCATATTTTAAGAATCGGATAAAGTTGAAAATAACAGAACCAAACAAAGTTTAATAGTTAAGATGATGTTTTTGCTGGCAAAGCCCTTAATCTTATCAATTAAAGCTAAATAGCCATTAGTAAATTGATCACTTTTAAGTTTTAACCTTTTAGTAAATCCAAAAGGAAATGGAACAGAAGCTTAAAGAAGGGTATCTTGAATAACCCATTAAAGTTACAAGCTTGGAAAGTAGGAAAAACAGACCTCTTTTGGCCACTGGAGATGGAAATTGCAATGAAGAGACTGAAGAGAGTGAAGAATTCAGGAAGTATTACTATTAGTAATTTGAGGAAGCAGCGGAATACACGCGGTTTGAGTCATTAGGCCTTGTGCTCAGCCTAACCCATTTGATAAATGGATCTGCTTTTGATGGACTGGTCTGGATGGAGAATACAAATCCAGCAGTTAGGACTCTAAGAGGTAGAAAAGTAATCTCAATTAATTTTTTTTTTTTCCAAAGTATGTTAAGATCTGGTTGAGTTCGGAGCTGACGGGTTCAAAGGAGTTGTCAAAAATTAGGTATTTTCAGGTTGTTGGTTACAAAAAATAGTTAAAGTGGATCGAAGTTCAGATTTTATAATGACCTCTAATATTTAAATCTGTTAAAATCTTGAGGGTAAAAGAAAGTAACTATAGAGAATAGAAGAACACTAATGACAAGAAGAATGTCCAAATATTATAAAATTTTGTGTTTTATCTAACATTTTATACTTGAATTTTCTTTTTTTGATAAATTGAGAGATGGGGAGGAGATATGCGGGATAATTCAAATTTAGATGCTAACTCTTAACACTTTTCTAACCACCAAGCTAAGAGGTTATTGATTTTATACTTGAAATTTATGCAGCAATCTAGGTGTCAAGACATGTATCTATTATGGAAGAAATAACAACTGTCTATTGTCTGTGTATATAGGTCCTTTGAATCACTGGACGTGGCATTTAGACAGAACGAATATGTTAAAATCGTGATGACAATTACATAATTTTACATTTATATTTACATGTAATTATTCTATTTTTTTTTTATGTAATTGGCTTTACTTTCAAGATCAAACATCTTCTATCCATGCTTTGGAGGTGATCAAATGATACTATCATTTATATTTTATAATAAAATGAGATGACTTCTTCCCACAAATGTTAATATTTAATAGTTAGAATCATCTTTGGTATTATTGGATCAAATTTGACTACTATGATTTGTTTTTTTTCTTTCCGATTGTGCTAATAATATAGGATGTGGAGTGTGAAAATGAAGAGAATCATTTATTATGTATATTTAAGTTATCTTAGGAAAGACAACTAATTTCAAATAAACTAAGTTCCTTGTCACATAATGACATTAATAAAATATAAAAAAAAAATACAAAAACGAAAAAACCAATGGGGTATTAGAGGTGTTCGTAGATTAGGTCACGGTTTGAAAATTTTTTGAATATTTTATCAAAGTATGAATCAAGTTGGGCCCAGTCAAAAGTTTAAATTACTGTTTATAAAACATTAAAAAATTATTTTTATTTTTATACTAATATTTATATATTTTTATAATTAAATTTAAATAAAATTTATTTTTTATTTTTAAATAATAATTTAGTTTGACCTGAATTAAAAAAAAAATTATCTATCGCTCATGGTCAGTTAAAGAATTGTTGGGTTGAAAAATGAGTTCGAATTCAATAAATCCAAAATTGCAATTTGCAAGAATATATTAGTGAATTGTTATGTCACCATGTATAACAGCATAAGGCCAAAGAATATGTTTCTTTAATTATATTCAAGTCATTATTTAACTACTAAGAACATAGCCATTATATCAAATTATCCATAACAAAATAAATTAAAAAAAAATAATTGTTTGAAGCCATTGACAAGAATGTTTCGACTCAAAGTAAAACGAAAGTCCCCGCTTCCGTTTTTAGTCTCATTCTCTTCGTGGTCTAAACTAACTGTCCCATTGATAATGGAGTTGGTAATATGATATTTATGTAAATTACTTAAATCATTTTGAAAATGTTATTTATATATATATATATTTTGCTAAGCTAATAAACATATATATTTATATTATAGTTTATTAGGGAGAATGGAAGACTTCAGACAGCCTTTGGCTAGGATTTGTTTTGGTTTTGGAACAAAACTATAGCTATTGGATTTGAACTTTGAAGGGTATATTTTGGGCACTGTATAGATTTGAGATAACTCTATTTTAATCGTTATGCATCTAATTTGAAACTTCGAAAGCTCTAACTTTAGGTGTAGTTGAAAAGTTGGTGTGCATGCGTAGATATGAGAGATGGTTAATAAATTTATGGTATATGAGATGATTTTCTTAAGTAATTTCGCATTAGTTCTAGCAGTTGTATCCAGAATGACAAACACAGCATCAATTGCACACTGCAGTACTAAATTGTACTTAAATGAACAAACATAATCAATAAAAGGAAAAAAAAAGAAAAAAGAAAAACAAAAAACAAAGTGGGAGGTGCAAGATTGAAACAAGGATGAATAGGATTGCATGGGAAAAATATTCAAAAGAAAGTGCAAAGGGATTAAATTTCAAGGGATTTGTTGATCAGCTGTTAACCCATGATCAGAACTGAGTTTGAAGATATTCCACCACTTTCTTTATCCAGTTTGAAGGCTTTAGTAAGAACCTCAGGATTGATAGGTGGTTTAGAGCCAAAGACTGCATTAGCAATGGTGATAACACCTGGATTTTGGCCTCTGAGACCGCCAAAGGCAATGGCATTAGTTTTCCCGATGTTGAATTGGAAGTGAATGAGACCAATAGGGAAAACAAACACGTCTCCTGTGTTCAGGACTTTGGTGAATAAACGATTATCGGTGTTCGATGTAACAAAGCCAACATAGAGCATACCCTTTGTCACAACTAGGATTACCATGCCACGAGGGTGAGTGTGAGGAGGGAGGTGCATAGTCAATGCGAGCCAATGATATGCCAAGAGTTTTAAGTCCTGGAATTTGATGAACATTGACAGAAGTAACTCTTGATCCCACTGCATTCGCTATGTTTCCCACCAGAGAAGAAGAAATCATTTGCAGTGGCAAGTTTTGGATCCTTGCAGAACTTCCCATTTACAAATACTCCATAAAAAAGGGTTTTAGTTGATATCAATCCATGCAAATGATAATGCCTTTATCATGATAAAATAGCACAAATTCCTTAGAAAAAATGAACTAAATGCGTGTGTATATATATATAGCAGCATGCTCGGTGTCATTGAGGGCAACGCATAAGTCCTGAAGAGGGCTAGGATCTTAGGCTGAGGCTAATGAGAAAGCCAATGTCAACAGGGCAAAAACTACAAGCAAAGTTTGAACTCCCTTCATTAGGATCAGTCCAGCTATATATACTTTTATTGATTGTTTGCTATTGATGGAGAGGTGAGAGACATATAGCTATTTAAGGTCTATTTGTAGATGGAAAAACCTGTGAAGTTGCCCTCATTTATCTACTTGAAGCAGGTGAAAACTGGCTGATATGCCCTTCATATATTTTAAGGATAAGTATATTCCTCAACAACTTCTTTAAAAAAAAAAATTGTCTGCCTCCTTTTTTTTAATCCCAAATATTTATGATTAGAATATTTCAAGGTTGGTGGTTGTATTTTTTCCATTATAGCTTCTGATTAGGATAATGGAAACTTCATTTACACAGAAACCTGGCTGGACAAGCCACAAATATGCATTCTGCACCATTTGGAAGCAGTAGGTCAGCTAAAGACAAACAGAAATAGTAATCCCAAAAGACGAAACCGCAAACCAGCAAAAGAAAGAAACATCAAAATGATCAAATCAAGGCTACTGAAAGAGAAAAAAAATTAGTAACAGGACACGCCACGCTTGAGTTAGTGGATTTTGCTGACAAGTGCTCTAGGGTTACTATATATATATATATTAATATTTTTGCTCAATGTCTCGGAAATGATGAAAAAATTATCAAATATTACATTTAATACAATATTTTTACTATAAATAATATATTAACTAATCTTAAAGAATGCCTCAAGGGCATTCGTTTGCAAAACACTGAGTTAATTAGATGCTTACCAACAACTTTTGAATTTTGAATAGTCAATGAACTTGGCTCTCATATCAGCAGGAAAGCTTTGCCCTGCCTGATTTGAGTTTTTTCTTTCTTTCAAGATTTTGATAAATGTATCCAACAGGCAAGTTCTCCTCTGATAAAACTAGCTCAATGTTTTTGGGATGATTAATCACTAGAATAAAAATTTCAGCTTGTGATAATTAAGTTGATAAAAAGAATGAAAACAGAAGGTTTATACATCATTTATGGTAATGGATCTAACTCAATGTTTATACTATTTACAATACGACAGAATAATCTAAAACATGTTAATTGAAATTACTGAGACAAATAAAATGTTCTCCATTACATTAGAATATGGTGTGTTTGACAAAAAATGAAGAATCATGTTTAGATCATTGAAATGATGCATCTGAGATAACCAAGGTCCAAGGCAATTCCTGAATGAAACTTTGGATTAATAAGAAGGATGAAGACCATAGCTTTGGTTAAATACTATGAAATGACATTAACAACGTGCCTAATAGCTTGTCACAAAGGAAAAAGAGTGACTAATTGATGAATTGCTAGGCAACTTCAAACACATTAACAATGTGTTTGTTTTAATGAAACCAAGAATGATTATAGTTTTATTTATTTATTTTTTTTGTACATGTATGCTCAGAGAGAGAGAGAGAGAGAGAGAGTTCATAAATTCTACGAGAGATTATAGATTGTCCCAAAATGATGAAAATAGACAGGATTGCACGTTACATTATGAACTTGTACACAAAAGTAGCCAAACTTAAACAAATGAAAGGTACAAGATTATAACAAGGAGGATAGATTGAAAAATCAATTCAAAAGAAAGCAACTGTGGGGGGTAACTTCGTTTGATTTCAATCAGAACTGGGTCTGAAGGTATTCCACCACTTTCTTATCCAGTTTGAAGGCTTTAGTAAGAACATCAGAATTGATAGGTGGTTTAGAGCCAAAGACTGCATTGGCAATGGTGATAACACCTGGATTTTGGCTGCTGAGACCGGCAAAGGCAATGGCATTGGTTTTCCCGATGTTGAATTGGAAGTGGACTAGACCAACAGGGAAAACAAACACATCTCCTGTCTTCAGGACTTTGGTGAATAAACGATTATCTGGGTTCGATGTCACAAAGCCAACATAGAGTGTACCTTTTGCCACAACTAGGATTTCTGTGCCACGAGGGTGAGTGTGAGGAGGGTTTAGGCCACCGTAAGGTGCATAGTCAATCCGAACCAATGATATGCCTAGAGTGTTAAGTCCTGGTATTTGATCAATATTGACAGGAGTGACTCTTGATCCCACTGCATTAGATGTGTTTCCTGCCTTATCAAGACCCGAAAAGAAGAAGTCATCTGCAGTGACAAGCTTCGGGTCCTTGCAGAACTTCCCATTTACAAACACTAGATGAAAAAGAAAATGATGTTAGTTATAACATAAGTACTAACAAATGACAATGTACAAGGTTAGCATGATGAAAAAAACATTACTTCTTAGCTGAATGTCTTTAGTTTCAGGCTTTGGCATAATAAACAAACAACATGAACTAGATGCATACCGGCATGCTTGGTGCCATTGAGGGCTACGCAGAAGTCCTGGAGAGGGCTAGGGTCCGAGGCTGAGGCTAACGTCGAAGCCAAAGCCAAGAGGGAAAAAGTTGCAAGGAACTTGTTCACTCCTTTCATTGTCGGATCACTTTGCTATATATTTCTTGTACTTGTTTGCTAATTTGCTTGGTGGAGGGGTGAGAAATTTTACTTGGCATACAATGACTATTTATAGATGAAGATACGATACTCTTATTTATTTCAGTTTTGTTACTTTATGCTAATATTCAACGGGAATATTTCATGTAGAGCCTGGAGGTAGAGGTGAATTATTTTAAATTCCAGATATGTAATTTACATGAATTTGTACCATTATGGCTTCTCATTGGGATTATTGGGATTTTTCATTTGCCTAAAAACCGAGCACGGCAGCCGTTCTTCGACAGAAAGCAGTAGGACAGAAGAAGACAAACAGGAACAACTTAAAACCCCATGGAAACAAAATGAAACCCAGCAATAGAAAAGACCATCAAATAAGACAACTGCAAGAATGCAAGAATCAATGACAGATGAAGGCAGATTTTAGGCTCCAGTTCTTCTTCCAAAGAACTGCAACTTTCAATTAGTCGATAGAATTTTCTTATATGAGGATATAAAAGCTTCATGTTGAGACACCTAGCTTTTATACTTTGATTTATTTCGTTCCAAATTTGATAAGAAAGTTGGCCGATGATATATGGCAGAGGAAATTTTCTTTCCAGTTAAGTTTAGCTAATAGCAGAAGCGTTGAGAACAATACAATATTAGATGATGAAAGTTGTTACGCATACTTTTAACAACTCGTCATTACGAAAGGATTTTTACAACCACTTTTAGCGATATTAAAAGCCATTTTTCTTCTTGTGATTCAAAGATGTGGGCAAGAACTAGCCCAACTTGTATGCTATAATCAAGGGAAAATAAAGAAGAGTAGTTAGCAAATTGGTAGGTGATTATGACATTGAACCCTAAACCAGTCAGACGACATATAATAAAACATAATATCGAACAGACTGCAACACCCAACACTAATGTCCATAGCCGACTGAATATTCCAAAATTTCTATTTTAATAACACAAATTATACTGACTAGTCTTCTATTATTCTTAGACTTATCATAGTTTTTGTTTTAAGGAAGGATCACTTGTTATTGTTTTATAAAAATTTGGTTACTGACATATATATACAATATATTAGGTACCCTATATGAAATAAAATTTGAGTCAATTATATACAGGTTCCTATTGGCCATATTTGTATTAATATTTTACTGCTAAAAGATAACTCAAAATAAAGTTCCTATATATATATATTTGAATAAAAAATAAACTGGTATTCTCCGTATAATTAATTCACAAAATTAATCCTCGATTATTCATGATAGCTATATTTCTTGTCAGAGATTATGATGGATTGGTGCTTCGGTTAGAATTCGAGATTTTCTCATGTATCATAAAAGTTTGCATAAGGTTCTGTCAGTTGCCTGATAAATATATACTGAAACCATATTTCCAGGG
>JBBYHK010000005.1:6810454-6833140 GCA_038382065.1 Adansonia grandidieri
GCAAGGCAAAGACAGCCGAGGTAAGCGGCCTAATATATGTTGTAGCTTTGATTAGGAGCTATCCGGTAATAGACCAAATTAATTAGCAAATAATGGATTGCTTTGAACTTATCACCCAGATTCATGAATAAGTCAAGCAGGAAGAAAACCTATAAGAAGTGCAGACATAAATGAATTATAAATCAGAATGCCAGGCTCTTCTCACTTTCCCATATGAACTCTAATTTTATTAACTACGTCTTCAATTCTCAAACCTTTTGCTTCCCGTGTAAGTTATATTTTGGAAACAAGTTAGTTATTTTAAGTCCTAGAGGCATGTCAGATTTGACTTTGTCTTCAGCTGAGACAATAAAAACTAGCGGAGATATAAACTCTCAAGCCTTTAAGTCTATACCTTAAAGCTTGGTTGCATGTTAAATGTAATTTGCATATGGATGATATACATAATAAAAGTCAATAGAGTGGCTAAACAAACAAAAAAAATATTTTGGTATGCAAAAACGACCATTTCAATTGCAAAATGCACTGATGTACGCATGGGAAGATTAATTTCGATGAGGATAAATGCGCAGAGTAGCTGAAGAATGGTTCAGCCAGATTTCTTTAAAAAACCAGTTAATCACTAGAGACTTGGTAAACCTTTCCTTTGTTTTTATTTTTATTTTTTTTCAAAATTAAAAGGAATTAAAGAATGAAAATAATAACGGACCTGTTCAGTGACTGCAATCTATAAATAAGCAAGCTTTTAAAGCCAGATTTCTCACCCCTCATCAAGCAACAAAACTTACAAGAATTTAATAAAGTTCAAGATTGCTACTTACAACAATGAAAGGTGTTCATTTCCTAGTAGCATTTGCACTATTGGCTCTGGCTTCCAAACTTACCTCAGCCTCTGACCCCAGCCCTCTTCAGGACTTTTGTATAGCAATTGACGATGCGAAAGATGGTGGTATGTTCTTCTATTCTTTTGTGTGTTTTCTTTGGAAATTCATATTCGCAATATGAATTCATTTCAAACACCTAAGCTGAAGAAATATGAGTATATGACTAATTAAAGTATTTGGGAAGCGTCAAAGTTGTAAAGTAGTAATATTTTTCTTTCCATTTTATGCAGTTTTTGTTAATGGCAAGTTCTGCAAGGACCCAAAGCTTGCAACCCCGGAAGACTTCTTCTATTCAGGGCTTAACATCCCTAGGAACACATCAAATCCAGTGGGATCGACTGTGACTCCAGTCAATGTTGCCCAAATACCAGGGCTTAACACTCTTGGCATCTCATTGGTTCGAATTGACTATGCACCTTACGGTGGCCTAAACCCCCCTCACACTCACCCTCGAGCCACCGAAATCCTAGTCGTTGTGGAAGGAACACTTTACGTTGGCTTTGTTACATCCAACCCGGATAACCGTCTCATCACCAAAGTTCTATACCCTGGAGATGTCTTCGTTTTCCCGCTCGGTTTGATTCACTTCCAGTTCAATATAGGGAATACCAATGCTGTTGCCTTTGCCGCTCTCAGCAGCCAAAACCCTGGGGTTATCACCATTGCAAATGCAGTCTTTGGCTCAGACCCTGCCATCAATCCTGATGTTCTCGCCAAGGCTTTCCAGCTCGATCAGAATATTGTTAAACAACTTCAGTCCAGGTTCTGGTGGGATAACAACTAGAGGAGTGTTTCTAGACCCATGAAATTCATGCAGTAGCTTGTCTGAATAATGTTTGACTAGTCTTTCTCGTTGAATTTAGTATAATTCATGGGTTTGAAGTATAAAATAAGGAGGTTGCTTACGTACTTTAGCTTATCGAAACCTCTCTCTATTTTACTTTGATCATATAATATGAAGTAATGCAATCGGCTTCTAGTTTGGAGTTGGACCCACCCCTTCTTCATGTGGAAATTAATGCATTTGGGTTTATTGGAATTTGACATTGCATTCCCTCATTGGCTTGTCAGTTACAACAACTGTCACACAATCAAAGATTCAAGAATCATACGTACACCCCTCAAAAGTTCTATGTAAACAATTTTTAACAGTTTCTTTGCCTTCTCCCCCTTCTCTCGCATTTAAATCGAGAAACAGAATCTCTCAAATAAAGATTGAAAAACTTGAAGAATCAACAAAGGCAGAATCAATGGGTGAAGTAAACCCAGAACCAGACTTTGAAGCTCCAAACCAGAAAGAAGATGATCTTCAACTCCAAAACCGCCATCCACGCACAGCCTGTGCCTGCATTGTCACCGCTTCCAACCCAATGAAACGTCCTTCTCCTGAGCAAATATCTGAACCCGAGCCCAAAATTCCCTTACTTGACAATCACCAGCACTCCCTTTCTGGCTTCACCAAGCTCCCTCTTCCACAGCTTCAACGGTCTGCTTCTGACCCTTATACCTCTCCAAAAACTAGACTTTCGGAGAATGGAAAGGCCTTGGAAGATACCCCATTGTCAAAAGGAAGTGCTTGTTGTTCTTCACTGCCTCCGAAGGCCCCAGTTTTAAGCAGGTCGATGTCTGATCCTATTGTAACTCCCGCTAAGTCCTTCTCAAGGTCTTCATGCTCCAACGAGATGGGGGTGGAATTGATCAAGGAAGAGAGTCCCAGTGCCAAGGTTGTTTTTTTTTTTTTTATTTTTCTCCCTTTCATTTGAAGCTGCTTCTTTTGTTTTCCTCCTTAAATGGGTTTATTTATTTTCTTGGTCAATGATTGATTCTTGGAACTGTCGGATCTAATGTAATTTTCGCCCTGCTTGACTGATTGTTTTCATCTGATATTTTCGGTTAACGGAAGAATCTTAAACTTTTTGGTTCAAGATGGATTCTGAATATTAAGCTCTTGACTTACCCCCAGTAAAAAAAAAGAAAAAGAACCTTAAGAACTTGTTATGTATGTCAACGGCAGAGGTTGAGGAGAATGAAGGAGCGGATGAAAGAGATGAGTCAATGGTGGGATGAGGCTATGAGAGAAGTTGAAGACGTACTGTGCACCACCGAGGCAATAAAGGTTTGCTTTTCTAATTTCTCAGGGTCTTGCTTACTGGTTGCTGCTTGATTTCCCAGAAAATGGTATAAGGAAAAAGAACTTGTGATATGTGAATCGTAGTGAATTTGGGAGATTAGTGCAAAACAATAACAATAATAATAATAATAATAACAACAACAACAATAACAAATTGCTCCAATTCTTTTTTTTCTTAAGTAACTATGCCTTGCACTTTTTCGAATATGGATTAGTGATGTGACTCTTCAACGACTCTTCAAATATATAAAAAAATTTTAAAAAATTAAATATACTCATATCAAATACATACTCGTATATGATACTTGCACCCGCAATTTTAGTAACATAAAAAAAAACTACTAATATTTTTTGACAATTTGAG
Organism: Adansonia grandidieri; assembly: GCA_038382065.1. Lineage (NCBI taxonomy): Eukaryota > Viridiplantae > Streptophyta > Magnoliopsida > Malvales > Malvaceae > Adansonia > Adansonia grandidieri. The sequence continues at coordinate 6,813,834 of JBBYHK010000005.1, forward strand.
ATGGTTGGTTTTTAATAATTTAGCTGGCATTTTTCTTTTTGGTGTTAATATGCAACCTTGTCGTTGTAGGATGAAGGTGAGCTGGATTGTGAAGAAGCTGTGAGGGTGGAGAAAATTGGGGAATGTTTGGACCTTCATTTCAAGTGCCCTTGTGGCAAAGGCTATAAAATTCTTCTGTCTGGAAAGAACTGCTATTACAAGCTCATCTAGATTTGGTTTACCAATGGCTTCAAAAAAGTTCTTAACCATCGATGGTTGAATACTCATCAATCATCATATTTCAACTTCAGTTCTTTTGTTATAATTTATTGTTCTGGCATCTGCACCTGTTAACAGTCATCGAAGTTTTCATTTTCCTTTAGTTCAGATCATCTTTGAACCGAGTAACTGGTTTTCGATTTCAACTTCATTACTATGATTCTTTAGACCACACCCAATATACCCAATATCTAGTATTCTTTTCTCAGATTGTGTAGAAGGCTGCCATAGCAATTTTGTTAATCATTCTTTTAGATGAAGTGACATATACTTGAGCTTAAATCCTGCAAATAGTTTAGGTGAATCTCCATTCACCTGTAAAGAATAATGACTGTAACTTCTTGTAGAGAGCTCTAATGGAATAAATTTTTTTGTCCAATGGAATCCAGATATATCATATGTGCTACAGTCCAAACACACATGCTTACATAAGTAGAGGTCCATAAAGAACCTCTTTTATTTTACATTTCAGAAATGAATTGTTGCTATTTCAAGGGATGTCAGTCATTCAACGTAAGCTTCAAGCTGAAAACATTTCACCAATTGCTATACCATCAGAATTGGGACTGAAGACTTTTCGCCCCATTTCTGTCAAGTTTAAAGGCCTTGGCAAGAACATCTGGATCAATGGATGGGTCTGATCCAAACAATGAATTTGCTATTGTAATAACACCAGGATTCTGGCTGCTCAAAGCGGCAAGGGCAACAGCATTGGTCTTTCCCACATTGGACTGGAAGTGGATGAGACCAACCGGGAACACGAAAACATCCCCCTTCTTTAAGACTTTGGTAATTAGACGATTATCCGGGTTGGATGTAACAAAACCAACATTGAGAGTGCCTTCTAAGACCACTAGAATCTCCGAGGCACGAGGGTGAGTGTGAGGGGGGTTTAGGCCACCATTTGGTGCAAAATCAATTCGAGCCAAAGATATCCCGAGTGTGTTAAGTCCTGGTATTTGTGCAACATTGACGGGAGTGACAGTTGATCCAAGTGGATTCGATGTGTTTTTGCAGATATGGAGCCCTGAAAAGAAGAAATCATCTGCTTTGGCAAGCTTCGGGTCTTGGCAGAGATTCCCATTGACAAACACTGCACGAAAGTAAGAAATGTCGGTAATGTCATGCCATCCAATAAAAGGGATTCCATGTAGGTAGAAAGCAGCAATGTTCTAGCTCCAGGTGTCAAAGGAAAGTAGACGAAGAGAGAACTTACCAGCATCATTGGGGTCATTAGTAGCTACACAGTAGTCCTGAAGAGGGCTAGGATCAGAGGCAAAGGCCAAAAAGGATGCCAGAGCTAAGATGAAGAAGGCTTTGAGGAAATATAGGCCTTCCATTGATGTAAGCTAGCTTTCTACTTTAGATGCTTACAAGTTTTATTGCTTGGTGGGATATGAGAAGCCTTCCATGGAAACATGGCTATTTATAGGTTGAAGCCATTGAACTAGTCCATGATTTTTTTTCTCATTTTTATTTTAGATTTTTAATTTATCTATTTTTTAATCACTCTGAATCATTCTTCAGCAGGCTTGCACGTTTATCCTAATCTAATTCCTCAGCTTATATCAGTACATATTGAAACAAAAAGGTCATTTTTCAGCTTTCAGATGTTTATATCTTTTCTTTTTAACTTAAACTGTTGAATTATATGTCAAAGTTCTAGTTTGGTTCCGGCATAGTTTGGTCAAACTGAAGATAATTTAACTAATTGATGGCATTTTATGGATTGAAAGTGACTGAAACAGTATCTGAAATGAAATTTGATCCTTGTTTTTGTTGAAAATTTCCCTTTCACAATATTTTTTTATGGTATTCTTGCCGTTGAAGCAGGTGTCATACAGCTTCCATGCACATGTGAGAATTGTTTATTCTTCAGAATACCATATATTTATCATCTCAGTAGGGCTCAACATTTGGAAATCAATGCTTTCATGAGTATGGCCTTTGGTTCCCCCCACCCCCCCCAAAAAAAAAAACTGTCCATTTTAACTGATCTTAACCAATTCATTTAAAAAAAAAAAAAACAAACTCAAGAATTTTGTTTTCGAAGAAACAAGAAACTGTCTTGATGGAAAATAATAGAGTGACAAGCCTCTTTGATGGCATGCCCTTCGTCCTCCTTAGTTTTATAATTAAGCTTATTGAGTTGTTCCGGTTATCTAAATACAGATGAACCTAAGAGCTTCAATTAATTTCAAAGAAAATTCAAAACGCATCGAATGAAATTCATAGGTTACAGCGGCAGAGTGCTGAAATATAATAGAAATCCCTCCAACCATGCACGCCATTCCTGGCCAAAAAAGAAAAAATGCTTTAAATATAGGATCATAAACCTGGCCTTTCCTTCTTAATCTATCTTTTTATAGTCGTGGTTTTTGGGGATTGAAGTATGGTTATTGAAATTAGAAGGCTAATGTGCCATCGATAGATCACATGGTAGTAGATACAGTTTTCTTTATTTTAATATATTTATTTCTTGAATATTTTTACCACTAATAGCTCTGTTACCAAGAATCATAATGAACTGGAAACTCAAATTTCCTTGCCAATTATACAAGAGCCCCTCTTTGGAATACCACTTTAATGCATGATTAAGTCTTCAATCTTTCTTCAGGCACTTGTATGCTCCATAACATAACTACGCTTTCAATAAATTATCTGTACTTTGACTTGTTGTATCTTCAAGTTAAAATAATCGAGTTTAATGAAGATAAAAGAATAGTTTTGTAGGACCATTCCCTAATGCAAATGGATACTGTAGTTTTACCAGATGATTCATAGTTCATATGCTAAATAATTTACTTTATTAACTCAACAAAATTTAAGTCAGATTGAAGTCTTCTAATAACTTAATTAATGGACAGCTCTATGCTTTTCTTTCCTTGTTAGACTTCCTAATAAATTTATAAAAACTGAGATAGTTACTGTACAAAAGAAATAGACATGGAGAAGATGGTTAATATGACTGTGACATGATCCAAACGGGTGTGACATGAGTAGTAAGGCACGTCCATGTTTATAGAAGAAAACCAAAGTTAAACTCCATGTAAATGCACCCTTGGGGAGGGACAATCATGAATTCCGAACAACAATAGTCTTTGATTGTAAAACAGATGAAGATAGCTGTTAAAAAAAAGGACTATGACATAATTAGGGTTCTAGAAGCTGTTTCTCCTTCTCTTTAGCGCAATAGATAAGGGAAACATTCTCGGAGTACATCAGATCTGTACCATTGGCAAATTATCTTTTGGTTAAGACTTAAGAAGCCTTCTGGCTAGCATTGGAGAATCACTAGACCTAAAAACGGTTTCGATTGTTGTCTATTTGGATTGCCGTTGGAGTAGGACATTTGTGTTGCTTGAGATTTTGGATATCCTTTTAGGAAGGTTGGCGTCTAGCACAAAAGATCTTTTGGATCTAGAAAAACTCAAAATTATGATATCTTTGACTTAAATAATCACTGATCTCATGATTGATTTAATTCAAATTCATTTACCACATGAAAAACCTTTCCTGAGAGATCCATAGGGAGGTTTGGCTTTTCAATAATTATTTGTTTCAATTGCTAATATGATGATATTTTATAAATTTTTAAATGTTATTTTTGCGTGAGTTAAGACTTCACCTCGAATAGGATTCCTAGCAATACTTGGATTTTTGGAATCCAAGTCTTGGTTTTCTAAATCCAACACTTACTCTTTAAATTGGACAATCAAGCTTAAATGCTTTATTTCATTAATCTAAGCCCATGAAAACATTCTGAAACCTCAACTAGACCTTACTATCATTAATAACTCATGCAAGAGGATCCCAAACTAGCAAATTGTAATCAAACCCTAAAACAAAAAGGTTAATTAAAGGTCTGGATAAAATATGGTATCTATAGTTGCCCCTCTTTGTCTGTTACTAAGAACTCAGGAACGTGACAAAGACTAATAGATACAGTTTTGTTTGGGACTTGATAAACACCTTTACAGGAATTTTTTTTTTCTTTTTTTTTTAAGTGCAACAACCTAACTAGCTAAAACCTAACATAAAAGGTATAAATCCCACTAGCCTTCTACTTAGCCAATGACACTGGTCTAACTAAAGATGCCAACTCTGCCAGTCTTCTCGTTAAACCAACTAAAGTGAACTTGAACAAAGGAACTAATGGTGCCAACTTTACTAATCTTCCTACTAAACCAACTAAAACGGACTTAAACAAAGGAACTAAAGGTGCCAACTTTACTGGTTTTCTCGCTAAATTAAATAAAGCAGACTTAAGGAAAAAGACAACTTCACCAATCTTTTCACCAAATCAAATGATGTGGACAAAAAGAAAAGCAAGCTCCATCGATCTTCTTGCTAATTCAAATCAGGCAGACAAAAAGAAAACCAACTCCATCTTTCTTTTTGCTAAATCAATGAAGTGAACAAAAAGACTACCAACTTCATTGATTTTTTTTGCTCAATCAAATGAAATGGACTAAAGAAAAACCCACTTCATTGATCTTCTCGCTAAATTGAATGAAATGGACTAAAATTATTTCTATAAGGCTTAACCTTCTTTCATGGTGCCAACTTAGCTAGTCTTTTACCTAACCAACTAAATTAGGCTTTTTTCTCTTTTCCTTCTATAAACCAACTATACTGGACTTAACACATGGATAGCTAGATTTGACTTAGCCCACTGGGGAAAGAATGATATTATCTGAATTAATATCCATAGGGGAAATCATGTTCCCATAAACACCACTAGAGATATCTTATGTTGAACAAACCCTAGAATGCAAGATGAATACATATGCTTTTTTCCTATTTCATGTTAATATTCAATCATAAGCATAGGGATTCATGAAAGAAAACTAAAACAGAGCTATTAATCAAAAAATAATCTAGACAAAACCAACAGTAAAGGTAGCTTGGATGAAACCAATAACTGACAAATGACCTTAGGTGACATCAAGAATTAACACACAATTTAGGTGAAGCCAACAACAAACAAATGACTTTGGGCGGAACCAAAAACAAAGAAACAACCTTTGGCAAAACCAAAAACTTAAAGGAGATGACTTAAAATAGGTTTTGAAAATTTATGATAAATGTCCTTAAAGAGAATCTTCTAAAATCCATGAAAAAGTCATCAAGAGAGGGTTTTGAAAACTCTACATAATGTGTCCTTAAGAGAGGTTGTTAAGATCTTAAATCTTTGAAAATCATAAATAAAAGAGGCTTTTGAAAACATTAAAAAAAATCCTCAAGAGAGGCTTTTGAAATATTTGAAAAACATCCTCAATAGAGGTTTTTAAAATCTTCAAAAGACATATTCGAGAGAGGTTCTTGAAAATTACAAAAAACATATTTAAGAAAGGGTTTTAAAGACTTTAGAAAATATCCTCAAGAAAGGCTTTTCAAAACTTTGAAAAACATATTTAAAAGAGGCTTTGAAAAGCCTTTAAAAACATCCTCAAGAAAGGTTCCTAAAATCTCTAAAAACATCCTTAAGAGGGGCTTGTGAAATTTCTTAAAAAATCTTTAAGAGAGGATTTTGTAATCTTTGAAACTTATCTTCAAGAGAGGCTTTCAAAATTGCTGAAAACATCCTCAAGAGAAGCTTATAAAATCTTGAAAAAAAATCCTCAAGAGAGATTATTGACTTCTCTGAAAAGTATCCTTAAGAGAGGCTTTAAAAATAATTGAAAAACATCCTTAAGAGAGGCTTTAAAGATCTCTAAAAAAATCCTTAAGAAAGGCTTTTGAAAACTCTAAAAAGGCATTTTCAAGAGAGGCTTTTACAATTTCTTTTAAAAATGTCCTTAAGAGAGGTTTTAAGAATCTCTGAAATGTGTCCTCAAATAAGGCTTTTAAAAATCTTTAAAACATGTCCTTAAAAAAGGCTTTAAAAATCTCTGAAAATATTCTCAAGAGAGGCTTCGAAAACTCTTTTAAAAAAATCCTTAAGTGAGGCTTTAAAAATCTCTAAAAATATCCTTAAAAGAAGCTATATGATTATCCTAGGAAAAATTTTTTTTGTCACAATTCAAATCTTCCTTGAAAATTATAGTGTAGTTCATATTACGAATGTTATGTAACGCCATAGACTCTGTCATGTAATGCTATGTATGGTATGAAATGCATGTCATGTAATTCCAATACCTTAAGCAAATGCTTCTTCAATCGAGCTAGGCATCTCATCTTTTCCAACCATTTTCTATTCGTGGCTTTAAAATAGGTGAGACCTATTATAAATTCCAACTTTTAATATTTACCAAGAATTTTTCTCTCTTAATTATAATGTAAATCATTAGTACTCATATTTTTCCTCTTTCTGCCCTAGAATATCAACTCTCTCAAATAGAAAATCATCAGTGTACTCGAGTCTGGATCAACTTTTCTTATCAATTCCTTTTCCAAGAATGTACCCTAAGCTCCTTAAGCTCTAGAAGAGATCATTCCCTTTAAAATCATGTACATTTCCTTGGCATTTTCCACGCTTTTATTAAAAATCCGTGTCCTAGTTTTTAATTTTTGTCTTTTCACTTAGGAAGTAAGATTCATACAAGTTTTTCCTTTGTTTAAGAGAGCCTTTGCCCCTATTCATGACAACATTTTCGCTTAAAACACTCATTTAAGGAAAATTTTTGGGCTAAAAAACATTACCCTTAAAACATATAATATTCAAGTTTTTTTAAGATTAATTTGATTAGTTTAAAAGGCTTCTAATAAAAATGAAATACATGCCCCGTTTTTTTAGGTTCCAAATGATTAGGCTTTACAACACATGCATTCCTCTAGAATAAAAAAAGATCGATGTTTTAGTAAAAATCTTTTTGTTAATAATAACCTAACTGGCACTAAAATTGGTTGTGATAAGTTTAGGATTATGAGCTCAATTTGAAAAGGGCAAAAAGGTCTAATTTTCTAAGTCAAACATCCAAATGAAAGCTGACACCTTAAGACATTAAGGAATTTTTGGTGTTCATAAATTTCTTTCCTCATGAGAAAATCTCGATAATCTTTTAGGTGACATCAAAAGTCCTTCTATTTTGCTTTATACTGCCTATTTTTTGGTTTACACCTTAGAGCTCCATTCTTTCCAGTTTTTCATTACCTTTTTTTTTTTCAATTTTTTTCTTTATCATGCTCTTAAGAGTACTCCTGAAGAATAGGATCATTAGCTCAAATAGCTATACCTTATCAAAGTAAACTTTTCTAGGTATGTAATGTACGCCATAGTTAGATGTGTAGAAAAAAAAAAGATATATAGGAGCAAATTAAGTGTTTAAGGGTTATATGACTAAGGATCATTTCTTCCCATGAAGCCTTTCATCCTTTTTACTTTTCGGACCATAAAATATCTTTGTTTCCATACCTTTTCCTTTTTTTCTTTTGCTTATTTTGAGCATTTGCTTTTGCTCTTTTTTTTTTTATTTCCCTATTTCCATGCAATGAATCTTAGATTTTGGAAACTTGGTCTATTTTAAGTTTGCCCCATATTTTTGGGCCTTTTTTGAAATTGTAGAATAGGATGTCCACCTCCATATTTTCTGAAGAGATTTTCTTCTCCCATGCCCATGGTGTGGAGGGTGATCTTTGATCAACGTTCATAGAAAAAAATAATTTATTATGCTTAAAGGGTAAGCAAGGGAAACAATTTTTACACTTGAGAAAAGATAACGAAAGATGGTTGTTTGTCATCTTAAACACAACTACATAAGCTGAAAAATTCATTCATTAGAAAATAGTTTTCAGACACATCTTAAGTATCTTGATAACATGATGTTGCATTCAATTTGCATTATCTTTTTCTTTTTTTTTTTCCTTTTTTCTTTCTTCAATCATTTTCATGCCCAAAATTCACGACTTAATTCTCTTTTTTTCTTTAGATTTATTGGTGTGTCTCTTCTTTGGTTCATCACTAATGAGGAATTATAGGATACAGAGATCTAAGTTTACCTAAAGCATATGTTTTCAGGTAGTTTAAAAAGAATATGGCTCAAAAGGTGAAATCTTAGTGTTAGGCCATTTAAAATGCTAGGAAAAAGAAATCACTTCAAAGGAATTTTTTAAAAACAAAAGGTCTATGTTACTTATCCATCGTTTCTCGTGATGTAAACTAGCTTTTAAAAAAATGACCAAAAGGTTCGTGTTCTACTGGCTAAAAGGAAACGTATAATTTTTGCACAATCTTAGCCTAAGTTGCCACAGTTTTAAGACCTTTACCCGAACATCTAACCTATTCAATTTTTGAAAGAATCCATAAATTGTAAAAATTGGTTGTATTGCTCATAACCTATGTTAAAGCTTTCACCTTTTTGGTTGTTCTAGATAGACATAATTTGCAACAATCTAAAATGATTCCCTAAAATAATGGGTCTTTAAGTATTCATAGTTTTGTACATGAAAAAGTCAGGAAAATAAATGCTAGGGTAAAGGTTCATTCCTAACGGTAAACATCAGTGTTCTTAAGACTCTTTATTATTATGTTTTCTTAAGAATTCTTTGTTTAGAAAACATTTTGTCATTTTTTGCATTAAAATCTCTTAATTATGCACTTTTAATTTATATCACACATTCAAAAACATGCATTGTCCATAGAGAATATGTTAATTTAGAGACAAAGGCTTTTATTTAACGGAATGCACCTAGTCAAATCTCATTTCAACTTACATTGATGGTTCAATTTCCCTATCAAATTTTAATAAACCAGTTTTGACCAATTATTATGCCTTTCTCTTTAGTTCTTCACATTTTTCTATGCAATGGCTTGAACTTTTGACATAATAGCTATAGGTGACACCAGTATCACTATTCTACAAGTAAAATGACTTTAAAGGTTTAGACTGTATTGGTGATACCAACTAATCTTGATATGCTAAGGAAGTAACTCCGTGTATGATACTAGGATAGGCTTTATAGGAGTCTTATCCTGTTTATGTTATCTCTCATGGCCACTTCCTGACTTCTTTGGCTGAATAGTAGTTTTACTCAAAGGCATAAGTGTTGAGTTAGATGTAGAATGGTTATGGGTAAAAACTCAAATAATGATTTAGTGTAATATTATCCATATCGGGATGACTAATCCGACGTATAGTGTAAGGCTGATGTATGATATACTGATCTCTATAAGTCAAAACTTAGACCTCTTCTTCTCCATTTCTACGTATCCATTTTTCAATCAATGATGGATACACTTAAGCAGCTTTACGCTTTTACCTTTATACATACTTTCTAAATGTTTTGGTAGGCTTTTTCTCCATATTTTGCAATGAAAGCTTATCTAAAGCCCAATCCGTTATATGCTTGTATTGATATAGAAAAGCTCAAGCTAAATCCAACCATGCCTCGACCTTAGCCTTATCCAGCCTAATATACCAATGAGCGATAACACCTGTCAAACGATCATGAAAACCATGGATCAATAATTTTTCATTCTCCTCATATCCTGCCATTTTACAACAATACGTTCTTATGTGAGCATCCAGACAAGTAGTTTCATTGTACTTTTCAAAATCCAAACCTTTGAATTTAAGAGGGATAAATAAACCAAACACAAGACCTAGTTCTTTGGCGTTTATAATCCCAAACTTATCGATTCTCTTAATGGCTCTTAATCTTTTCTCTAATAATTACCAATGACACTATTCCTTTTTGGCTTGCTTATTTGATTCTATACCAAGCTTTTCATACTCAAAGGATCATTTAAGTTCGGTATTAACAGCTTAGCCAGAGTAAGCCTATAAACCCTTTTCTCCATACATGTGTTGCATTGCAACCATATATCATAGGAGTAAGTCCAGTAAATGATAGAGTTTAAGGCATCTTAACCTAAGGCACAACATGATCTGCCCATGGCATATCAACTGGTTCTTCTATTTACCCCTAAGATTAGTTGTTTAAACTTGTGCACCTGATCCTCCATTATGCTTTCTTGCATTTTCCCAAGTCTACTGACCTTCATAGACGAATTACTATCCATGCTCAATAGCACCCTATCACTTTAATCCCTCTAACTTGAGAAAGACAATTCTTAGAAAACCTTTATAACATATCAAACTCTTAGTCCATCCTCCTAGATTCATGGGATGCAATGAATTAATGTGTGGATGTATGCAAGTAAGTGCAATTATGTTATTACTGCAGCACTTGAAATTTATTATCAAGCAAAAAATGCCAACTTCAAGACATTACCATAATTTGAGGCAAACAACTAATCTCATTATGTATCGTACGATGCATGAGCATTATTATCTCCCTGATGCACTAATGTTGATGACATGATGCATACAAAAGAACAAGGCAAAATAGAATCGCAAATTAGTCATATAAAGCATAAAGACACATTATCATAAAACATCTTGGATAATCCGAGTGATCCCAAAAATTTTACCCCGAGCCTTGCGACTTTTTCGAGATTAAAAGCATCGTTCATTATGGTACTAGGGTACATACCCGATAACTGTACTTTAAAAGTTATTTACAATATCTTGGACAGTATAATAACTTACCTAGTCAATAAATTGTTCTAGTTTATTGTATGATTCCTTTTAGGACAATTTGTTCAATATCGACTATGATGACATCTTTAGTGTCATCATCAGCTATCAATCTAATAGCATAATGGTATGTACAAAACATACTTGACATCGTAATGTTTATAAAGTAAAAACTCGAGGTTCTCCTTTACTTTAACTTGATTTTTATTTCTCAAACACATTTTAACCATCAACTCGATAGTCAAATGGTGAGTTATAATCAATGTTATACCTCGAGTGTTGATGTTTGTCCACCACTCAATATCAAAACTTAAAGAAAATAAAGTGAGAGAACGTTAGAATCATTTTTTTCAATTGCACCTATTCTCTAGTTTACCTTTAGACTTTCGATTATGGTTAACTGAATTTGGCTTTTATGACTCATTATATGCATGTTTAGGATGACCTTTAAAACAACAAATTGCTCCACATGCCTAATAAGAACAACCGAGGCACCTTGATTCTAGGCCCATCGTAGTTTTGCTGAAAAAGGTTTGATCAGGGTAAGTAAATTGCTCTTGTTCATACAGACGAATCGTGAAAACAAAAGCAATAAATCTAGAGGCTTTCATCGACGAAACAGATGATTAATCATCTAATTAGTTAATGCCCCTATCCTAAAATAAGTCCTATTCTCCCTCCACATGAACTCAGCTGAGAGTGATGCATATGCAAGGTACAATGTGTGCTGGGAAAAGCCTTATAGTTAGGGTTAACTTCACCACTTAAAATTTATATATAACATTTTTGCTTATTCTTATAAGCAAGTGAAGTAGCGAATTTATATTTTTTGTATTTCAGCACTACAACAAGAATAGTACGCATAGCACTATCATATTAATCAATGAACAAAAGCAACAATAAAGATTGAAAGAATTATAGTTGAATACCAACTAAAACTAAGAAAAATCAAAACTTAGATAATGTGCGACTAGCTTTAATCATTGTAGTCACTAAAAAGCAATCATAACATATCAAGAACTGAATCTTGACATATCAGAGAAGACAACACTTTAATCATTGTAGCATCTCAGCCATCGAAATGAATTCTTTGTCCGAGGTTCTCATATTAGAATACACGATGGTTAGGTTAAGGAATTGCCACAAATCTTTTTGAGCTAGGTATGTTTAGACATATGTTAAAACCATTCGCTTAAGAATCACGAAAGTCAAAAGGAACAATTTTATGACCTGTATAATTCATAGATCTATAAAATAGGGTTTAGGAGTCGATTGCACCATAAGTAAGAATCAATCCCTCTTGTGATGCCTAGATACCGGCACCAACTAATCACACATATCCGAATTACATTTTCTCCAGTTGTAGTTATTCAAATATTAAACAATAATCCTCCTTTTTATTCATGAAAACAAACATATATCAAAGAAAAAAAGAAAACATATATCGATAGACTCATATCAGGTACCCATGAGAGTAACCAAATATTGGTCCGAGACTAACTTGAATTCATAACTTAATTTGGAACAAAAAGTTTTTTTTTCTAAAAACGAAAATTTAAGAAAACTATGTGACTCTAAAAATATTTAGAAATCAGGTATCAAATCAAAGTTACTTTTAAATTGGACTCCATTCAAAAGAAATTATGGAATGGGAAATAGGGACTAAACTGAATAAAGTATAACTTTGAAAATAAAGGTAAAAATTAATTTTTTAAAAAAATTTTACTAATTTGAGAGTCTTAATGTGAATCATAAGCAACCTATTACTAGACATTCCTAGACCTATAGACTCTCAAAACAATACCTCCAAAATCAATTTTCAGGCATCTAAATAGCTAACACCAAAACCCTAAGAAACCCAAAAATACTTGAAAGTTTTGACATTTAAGGTTTTTCGAATTTATTTTGGACTATCTCGGCCATTAAAAATTATAAACTAAAATTTTTTTTGAAATATAACTTAATATAATTCACCCTAAAAATACTCAAAGAATCACATATAATCATTTTGAGCATCGAATAAATTTTTTAATTGGACATTAGTGCATCACACAACATGTTTAAACATCTTACTTTTTGGATTTTCTTCCTGATTCATTTGGAACTTCCACTAGATGAGCCATTAATGGTTAGAAAGCTTATTTATCCTATTGTAATTAAAAATATGAGAAAAATCTAAAAAATGGTTATCCTCACTGAAAATTATTCATTTTACAGCTCAAGCATTGAAACAAAGTCATTCGAATAGTTCATTTTGCAAAATTTCTTTCAAGCACGTCCGATCACAAAATCAGATGTTTCAAAAGCCTAATACATTGCCAATTCATAGAGGATTACATATTAAAAATGCTAACAAAAATTAATATAACCATAAACATAGAAAAAGTATTTCTTTTATTAAAACTATTGTGCTGGAAAATTATAGTAACTTAATAACAATATGTGTGCACGAATACTTATTGTGAATTTTTCTAACTAGGTTTTAGATGTTCAAACATCCGTTAGCTAAGCTAAAGAGATCCTATGAATGTCAAAGGGAAGAAAAAACCAAAAACGTCTAATCGGCTCGACCTAGAACTCTAAATACCACTATTGACAAAAACTTTTAGAGTTATGCGAATAACTTGCTATTGTCGCATTTATTTATATTCAATTATTCTAAACATATGAGAGCAACCATTGGCACTCGCTTGACTGCTGTAACGAACATCCAAAGAGATAATAAGTAGCATTATTAAACACATATGAGCTATCCCTAGTGGCTTCCAACAAGACTCTACAAGTTATGTTTACAAAACCCAATTAAAAACACTTAGAAAATATTGTTTTGTTCTCCAAATCAGCTCTAAATTCAAGCATTTATTTAAATGTCCTCAAGTTGTTCTTAAAATAACTTACTCAATAAAAATAAACCTCAACTCAATCATTGATTGAGGTAGTCAAGGCTTAAACTTGGAATTGTTTTTGTTTTTTATGAAAACACAAACAAAAACACTTCAAAAAATACATTTTATCAAACATGTAGCATACTACCTATTGTTACCTACTAACAACTAATTAATCACAATCCTAAACAATGAAAAACTAGCTTGGCCAAGCCTATTAAAGTTGAGGCATGTTCATCTACCATGTATTTTCATCTCAATTCTCATCAATTTAAAATCAAGGCATAGAAAGTAAGCTTGATCATAACCCAATAGAATGCTTATCATTTCAGTTCAAGATTTCAATAATTCAAGCTTAGATCCAAACATAAAAGCTCACGATTTCATCAAATTAAGTAACGATTTCAGTTTATCTAAGCTTAATCTAACTTAGTCCATTAAATTCATGCGAGATATCATCATCACACCATAGCTGAATCTAAGATCTAGAAAAATCAAGCTTCACCAAACCTAAGCATGCTTTCTTTAGCTTGTTCAAAACTAATTTGAGATCATGAACTAAATATTTCATCTTCAAACCACATGATTTCAGGTCACAACTAATTAAGCTCAAAATGTCGAGATCTCATGAAAATAAAGTAGTCAAAACCTAGATCTCAAATTTTTCTCATGTTTAAACACTAAATTGAGTTTAATAATCATGATTTCAAATTTATTTTCTTAATTAATCATTGAATGTTGTTTATACTCATCAAATTAAACTTAAACCTAGCTTAAACCAAGAAAACAACATGATTTCATCAAGTTCAAGCATGGTCGAATCCTAAAGATCAAGTAAACAAGTTAGTCAAACCAAATACAAGTAAGATTTAGCTTCAATCAAGTCTTAAATCATGAGATGAGCTAAGCATTAAAGAGATTAAGTAAAATATTACCTAATCAAGCTTCCTCTCTTTCAAGAAAATAAGAGAAATTAAGAGAAAATTCTAGATTATTTTAGGGATATGTTTATTATATGTAAATGTTGATAGCCAAGCACTCCTATTTGTAGGCTAAGTGTTAGTGACCTGAAATCACCTTAGGGTGAGATTGGACTAATTACTAACCTTCCTAACAAATTAGAGTGAAATAACCCATGTACCCTTACTTAATAAATGAGCATAATTTCCATATTAACACATGTTAAAATTGGCCAAGCTAGTAATTATAAACTAATCTTGTGTAATTTTTTTTTCATCCAATTAATTATGAAATTTTCTCGTAAAGGCACAATTGGATGTTCCTTTCCATACCAAAAAAATCCTCTAATGACCTACCCTTAAAAATTTTAAAATTTCTTATCTTGGACTTTTTGGATTAAGCCCTTGGGAATTCTTGACACCTGATTTCCTAAAGTTTTTTTCGTGACCGTATCTCAATTACCCTTTCTTGACCTAAATTTCATATTCAATTTCATTTTGGTACAATAAAAAATGAAATCCGAGCTTTAAAACTCATATAATTTAAAAATCTAACTTTAGGAAATAAAGTTAACTTTGCCTACAATTGACTTTTTTATCTATTGTTGATTTGATTTTAATCTTTGAAACGAGTTTCTTTTTCATCTAAATGACTTTAATAACCACTCTACATCTCAAGAGGCATATACCGATCAACTTTTGTCATAATCAAATTTTTAAGATCTAGGGTTTTTTTCACCAAATATAGCACTTACCCTCTAAATCGGACAATCAAACTTGAATGCCTTATTTTATTAATCTAAGCCCATGGAAACATTTTGGAACCTCAATGAGATCTTGCTACTATCAATAACTCATCTAAGAGAATTTGAACCAAAAAATTTCTAATCAAACTCTAAAACTGAAAAAAAAGAGTCAACTAGCCGCTCTGACAAAATAAGGTGTCTATAACAAGCTATATGTAATATCATAATGTATAAATCTGAAAATTTGATTACCTAAATAGAGTTGTCACTAATCTTTCTTACTCTAAGTGTGATTGATAATATATATGAGTCTATCTCTTCTAATCAAATCATAAGCTTGACTACAACAAGATAACTATTCTTTCATGACATTTATTTAAAGTTTTAGTGGCATTTTTAGATGTAGCTTAAAGCGTCAGCAAGAATGACACTTTAGAATATAGTAGTGCTTTATTATAAAATGCTGCTAAGCTAGTGGCATTTTTTGGTCATTTACTTATTTTTCTAAAATTGACTGATTTCATTGTTGTATTAGAGAAATTTAGAGTTATTTTAGAAACTAAATGTCGTGAATATTTAACAGTGTTTGCATAGCCATAAATGTTGCTAATGTAGGACTTGTGTTCTTAACACGTCAATGTTTTAGTAGTGTTTCTATCTTTGAAACCCCACCAAATTTCTTGAAATTTTTAAAATAAAATTTCTTTTAAATTTATTGTACAACGATCCTAAATATTATCATTTACAATAAACAGATAATATAAGTTATAAAGAAAACAATACAAAAATATATGAAAATTTAAATTAAATTAAAAATTATCTTGATACAAAATTTTACTTCTTAAAACTTAAGAAAAAATGTAATTAAAACTTAAAAAGTACAAAAAGTTAAAAATGTTGTTTGTTAAAAGAGAGCCATTAGAAGATTGTGTTGGACGAGGAAACATCTTGGGCTTATGCAATTAGCGTATAAATATAACATTAAAAGAGCCCCAGATTTCTAAAAAGATCTTTGGGCAAAGACTTAAATATGGTCAGATTAGCAATTTAAAATCTCTGTCAACCATGTAATAGAAATCATATCTATTTAAGTTATCTTAAGTGTATTGTTCCTTACACAAACATTGTTATGGCATGATCACTTTGAGATTTCTCTAAAGTCATAAAAAGCGCAAGTGTTTTTCCTTTAATAGTGATCCACAAAAATTAATATTAAAATCTTTCTGAGGTTTGGTGATTCACCAATGCTAGTTGGTTGATCCCTTTAGGATCATAATCAAAAGGTTTTGTTTCTTGATTTCCTTTCAAGAAAAACAATTCACAAGGTTTATGGTAAATTAAGAAACATTAGAGGAAAAAGAAAAAAAGTGATGCAACAATTGCAAGGTTTCATGAATGCATGCGCCACATAGCCTTTCTTTGAGAAAAGGCTAGACTGAGATTAGTAGACTAGATTTAATTCTCAATTAAATCTTCTTACTTAGATGGAATGTTTCACACCTTGAAGTCCCTACTCAATTAATGTTAGCATATAACATTAAACTATATCAATGCACGATATTCGAGTAACTCATAGTTTAAGAATAAAGAAATATGATTCTTAATCAAAATTCTTCAATAAGTGAAACTATTTTAACTTGTCCCAAAAATAATTCGACAAAGAAATTATAGACTTTTGATTTTGTTTAGGCCTCTTTCAAACCAACTATACCTAACTCAAGACCTATAATAGCATGCATCTCGTTATTATCCCTACTAAATTTCGGTGTTTAAAGGTTTACTTGAAGGCTCGTGATACTTAGGGACCAAATTCAAAAAAGAAACTTGGTTAGGAATCCAAAATAGGATATTTCATGGAAAGTGCATGGATATATCGATACTTGACCTATAGGTATCAATACTTTAGATTCCAAAAGTCAAACTTTTAAAGGTCAAGGGTGAAGTTTCAATACTTAACTTTAGGTATTGATGCTGCATGCATCTGGCAAATTTTTAGCTTTTGGGAAATTAAAGTATTGATAGATTTTGAACAAAAGATCGATATCTTAGCATAAGGTTTTGATACATCACCATATGTTCTAATACTTCATGGCCAAAAATGAGTTTCAAAAGGCTAAGCACCTATGTTTTATAGTGTTTTAGATTTTTGCTTATCCCAAATAACTTTGGGTTATTTATTAATCATTTTATTTAATCCTTTTACTTTAAACTAAAATAAATAAGAACTTTTAAATATTTTCTCTTTGACTAGAACCTATAAGATTTTAGCTTAATCCTTCCAACTAAAGTAAGTTTTCCAATAACATAGGCAATAAGGAGCTTTTAATCAATTTTTTGAACTGGTAGAGTTTAGTTTGGTTGAAATGTTATGAGAAGCTAATTTGAGTTAAATTTAAAATAGCTTTCATGCTTGGGTTAGAGATATAGCCATTTCAAGAGGCTATCATCTTTAGGCATGCATGTGGGGTTTTTCCACTAGAATAAGCTTACTCTATTTTGGGCATGCATGTGGGGTTTTTCCATCAGAACAAGGTCACTATATACCCTAGTGGGAAGGTGGCAGCCATTGATCAGAGTATTGTTTAAATGGTTTACTTGCAAGAAATGTTGTAAGAGGAGTGTAAAAAAAGAGTAAGAAATTATTTAATGCATGAAAGAGGAAAAGATCAACCAGGAAGGGTTTTATAACCTTTTTGGACTTCCAAAAGAAGAGAAAAGTTTATTCTCAATTGAGCAAGCAAAAACAAAGGAAAGAAAGAAAAAGATAGAAAAAAGATAGAAAAAGGTAAAAAAAGAAGAAGTAAAAGATTACTTTCCAAAACTTGTTTCAAAGTTGTTTACTACTTAGTTCTAGCATTACTTTCTTTGATTTTTACATATGTTCTCCCCTTTTTCATTTGAGCTTCATGATCCTAAGCCTTAGCTTAGGTGATGGTTTATGCCAAAGGTGTAACAACTAATTTCATGGCCAAACATTGAGCTATGATCTCAAAGTATTATTTGTTTCTTAATAATTTTTGTTTTGATTTTTGTTATATCCATATGATAAGGCCTATGCCAAATATGAGCCTAAATCAATACTTATGTCGAAAGCGCATCTAAAGCTAAGTCAATCCTAAGTCACACAGGTAAACTATATAAGGTATTCTTTTAAAACTGTAAGCTCAATCTTTATTGCATACTAGGCTATCTTATAACCTTGCTTCCTTATTCTCAAAAGCTCTTATTGACGTAAGCATCAAAGTACACCTTAGAGTACTAATTTTAACACCTTTTTAACCTTTTTGTCTTGCAGATCTCTGTGTTGCATAAGCTGGTCAACCTCTTGATAATTCTCACATCAATAATTAGCACTGTCTATGGGAATTGGCAAGCCTTATGTTCATAACTGAAATCTTATTCAAGTTTCAAATTTTTCATATTTAAAAATGGGTATGCATTTTATTCCTAGAATTTTCCTATTCTTTTTTTAGATATTCCATTTATCTGGGTGTTCTTGTTCATGATTCTAGGAACAACTATCATTACTGTGTTTTTCTTTTGCATAAATTTGGATGCTAGGGCTTTTGGAGCAAAAATCAAGTCAAAAAATGTTTGCTTAACCCCAGATTTTAAAATAATTCTAACAATTTCTAGCATTTTATAAAAAAACTAGAAGCTGAAGAAAAAAATGAAAGTTTTACTCTTAAGTAGCAAAGAAAATAATATTATTTAGATCTCTCATTTCAAAATAATACATAGGCTTTCTAAATTATCACTAGGCTTTCAAATCTTGATTTTTGATTTAAAAAAAGCAACCAAAAAATAAAAAATATGATGAAAATTATAACGACTGTCGCAACGTACCTCGGAGTGGATCCTTGCAGATCTATGAATGCATACGACTTAAAATATTTTTTTAACTTGGAATGTCTTCTTGATCAAGACTTTTCCTTTGGCGATGTGATGAAAATGAGAATGTATGGATTCTCGACTTGT
>JBBYHK010000005.1:6871344-6899509 GCA_038382065.1 Adansonia grandidieri
AAATCGGGTTCAGTTCGGGTTCGGGCTCGGGTTTTTTCGGGCGGGTTTTCGGGTTCGGGTTCATTTTGCCACCTCTAATAATGATATAACAGCTTAGACACACACATAAACTTGCAAATAGAACTTAAAAAGAATGAAGGTTAGGAACTACCTTTTTCCAGTCTACCATATCAATAAGCTCCTCATCCATGGTCTCTTTGGCAGCAATCTGTAGGATCCTCTCCCTTTCTGCTTGAGTTGGCCTTTGAAGATGAAATACTCTGTCCATACGACCAGGCCGTTGTAAGGCCTCATCAATTTGCTTGATATTTCTAGTAGTAGCCATCAAAACAACCCCATCTTGTTTCTCAAAACTGCAAAATGTTCAAAGTGCATTAGGAAAAATAAAAAGATGCTGACCTTTCCCCTTTTGTTAATAAGGTTAATGACTTCATATGGTACCGAAATTACATAAACACAATAACCTATGAGGACAAAAAAGAAAATATCAGTTCCAAAAGACAAGGATATATGATCATAAAAGCAGGCAGCTAGACAAACTATTTGAAAGCTTCAAACAGAAGTTGAGAACTTCAGCAACTGGTGGCAACCAGGCCTTCCATAAGGGAAAAAAAAATGCATCTCCTTGCCCAATACTTATAGAAAGGCTCCAAAATTTACATTCAATGACAGCTTCCTTCGAACATATAACTAGCCAAGAATGACTTAAAGGCGAAATGTTCAAATTACTAAAGCACTGTCTGACTACTAGAATCCCCAATCAGTTATCAATGGCAAGTAATGAGATAGGGAAACTTGGTATATTACCCATCAAGTTCCACAAGAAGTTGATTGATGAAGGCCTCATGGTCCTGCTTTTTTGTGTGAATAAATTTTCCACGAACACCAGCAAAGAGGTCAAAATCCTCCACAAATATAATTACAGGTGCCTAGAAAAGGGCATTATATAAATCAGCAAAGATTGGACAATATATAATTAAAAAATGTATATAATCCTTCCAAGGACAACAAACTCATCAAGAAACCATATAGACACCGCTACTAAAACGTTAGTTTTTAAAAAAAATGAGAAAAAAAAAACATTTTGTCAAGAACCAAAAGTCTATTAGTTATGAAAACTACAGTGGCTATGGATTTTTAATGCTAAAGAGGGTTTCTTTACATCTATAAGATATTAACAGAAAAGTACAAAACTAGAAAAACTGAAAAAATAACAGAAGACAAATTCCAAAAAAAAAAAAAAAAATCATCTCGAAAACATAATGAAAATGGTTTTGTCATGTCAAACAAGGCCCAGGGATTAACGAGGAGCAAAGAGATACAAAAAATTGCATTGTTTAAGTAGTAGAAAAAAATTTGAATGTAAGCATGAGCTGCAGACTAAGTTGAACGTAATGAAACATTGCCATTAACAGGTTGGACCAAGTTTAGAGGAGAAAGAGATGCAGATCCAAGGGAGATTGGAGACAAATGAACAAACAAAACATCACCATCATCTCACTTCTATAACTTAGAAGTCTATTCTCGAGAGAGAAAAGGTATAGAAGAATGCAGAATGGCATTATTCTACCACTTTTGTATCTTCCACCCAAAATGGCATTATTCTACCACTTTTGTACCTTCCACCCACATTTAATCTGGACAGTTTGGGCCATATTGTGCTTGCCAATAGAAACTATTGAATTTCTAGCAATTACGCAAAACCTGAAAATCAACAATGAGGATCATAGAGAACTACCAAATCCCTGGCTGTCTGGAAAAGCTCCCTAACATTTGATGCACTTTGGCCAACCCACAGCCCAGCCTCCAATTGTTGTGCTTCAACATTGACAACTGGCACCCTTGCCTCGGCAGCTATGGCTAGTGCAAGAGATGTTTTTCCGGTTCCTCTCTCTCCAACAATAAGAACTCCCTGCAATATAAGAGCAAATTACCCTAACCTTGGCCACACCATATTATTATTCAAGTGCACAGATTAATTTACATGCTCATGTTAACAAGCATCGCCTTCAAAATGCAACTTTTTTATGGTTGAATAATTCAAAACTGTTTCAAATCTCATTATCAACAGAGACAGCTATTAGATTTATGACATGATTCGCAAGAACGTTTTGCCATCTGATTGATACTTTCCCATAAATGCGAGACACTGACCATCCAAGCACAAACAGCTCAGCTAATGACAGTGTCATCAGCACAGCAGCAGAGAGCCATAACAGATTTAGAACATGAGGACCAAAAAGGAATATTACCCAATTTATTGGTTGTAAGAATGTCCTAAAACCAAAAGAACCTGAAAAGCAGGTCTGACCTACAACATTATCCTCCTCCCCTTCTCTTCAGAAAGGAGATGGCAACATGTTGTTTGGTAACAAGCCCAGAAGAATTCAAGACTATCATTCTCATTCCAATATTTATTATTCCTCTCCTGTGTGCTCTTCCAATATTAAAACCATAATTTTTTTATTTTTCTCAATATCAAACCATAATTTCACATCAACAGAAGAGTTAAAAAAAGGTTAAAAAAATGTCCAACCCCAAAACAATACATAAATGAAAGAGGGAAATAAAAATCTAGCAGGATATGTGTCATTTTCAAAATAACATACCCGAGGTGCACGGGCACCCATTTCTTGGAATGCACTAGGATTCTGAAGAAACGCAACTACTTCATTGATTTCCTCTCTCATAGACTCAATGCTAGCAAAATCCTTCAAGGGGATAGGAGGATTTTTCACTCTCTGCATGCCAAAACAAACTTAAAAATCATCTCATAGAAAATTTCAATGATTGAATACATATATTTTTTTGTGTAAGATTTGAACCTTCATTCCATCAAAAGCAGTCCTTATGGGATCAATGCCAGCCTTTTTCTTACGTTTGATCCTCCTTAACCTATAATTAAAATAGCCTTTCTGCAAGGTAACATATAAACAATTTTAAAACCAGTCAGCTGCACCTCAAATGGTCCAGTGTGTAGAAGATCTATGTCTAAGCAAAGTCACAAGAAAACCTCTACCAGAACACCATTGTACGATCTTACACTCTTAAAAACTGTAGATATAACAATCAAAACTAGGGAACAGTAAAAAGACAATATTAAAAAAAGGGAAGGAAATAATACCACTCTCTGCAATTTTCTCATGTTTGGATCTTTACGTATGGGTCCATAACCAACAATTTTTGGAACTTTTCTTCTAAGAAAGCGGAATGCATGAAACAAAATAAATCCATAGATAGCACTTCTAATGACAAACCAAAGAAACCATTTAAAGTCATCTGTCTTTCTGGACTTGAAATTCATTTCTGCTTCAGACTGCCATTTCAGATACCACGTGGAGGCAACAGTTTGACCTATTTCCTCCGGCCATGCCATCCCCAACTGCATCCTTACCTGTAATCAAGGCAACACATAATATTTTAAAAAACATAAGCGATAAGAGAAATTAGAACTATTTTCTGAAACTGCATGATTGCACTAACAGAATCATACCGGGTAAGGAATGATAGATTCAATGAGTGGAAACACAATCACCATCATTAAATCATCATTTATATTTCTAATTTTCTGATAAACCCAATCTTTTCCATATGATACAAATTTTGTCTTCCATAACCCAGTTAAGCATTGATGAGCCAGCCTCACTGTCAAGAGAAACTGTTGACGAAAATCCAACTCCGAGAAAGGGATATACATCAATTGAACAGCGGTTGGGATACCACAAGCAAGCATTTTCATGTATAAACCATCAAACCCTCCAAAATTCTCATATAGCATGTCAAATTCCTGGGGTCAAAAGAAGAGGAAAAGGGAAAACTTAAATAAGAAGCATACGAATAACAGCTCATGGAGTCATTGTCATTAGAAAGGTTTTATACTCATGTAACCTTGATGTCAACAAAATATTCCTTATCATCCCCTTTCAGTGCAACATACATCACAGCCCAGTCATGCCTGATTCGAGCATGCTCTACTAGCTTCTTAGACACGGCATAAGGAACAGCCATTGGATCCATTTCCCACCTGCTTCTCTCTTCATTGTACCAAGTCTTTGCTACCACTCTATCTCGATCCAAGAGAATTCGTTCCTGCAATAAACATGCTGTATATAAGAAATAACATGAACCACCAGACACAGCTTTTTGAATAGAACTATGCAAGTTACTTGAAGTTAATCACATTAATCCAACTGATAGCTTTTCTCAATCAATAAAAAAAATGGACTCATGGTAATAGGTGTGTTTTTTTCGATATGTGGAAAATAAATCTTATGATATCTGAAGATTAAATATACACCTTCCACATCGATGAGATTCATGATCTGAAGGAAGGATGAAATAATAGAACTTTTATAACAGCAACATAATCATCCTCCCCATTTTACTTTCTAAAATGGATGCAAAATTAAAAAATATCTCCATAAAAAGGAACTTCCTGTTACGGAAAATGCTACCTGTCTATGAGCTACATACTGTTTGCCAAACTCAGCATCTTCCATCAACTGTTTTTTTAGGTCTGCTTTAGCTTCTTCACGCCACTTCTTCCAACCATGGTACAGATGTAAACTAATGGCTTTAGGAACAACAACCTCCTTATCTCCAAACATCCACTTCAATTCAACTTCAGGAAATCCTTTCACAACTTCATCCTCGGGAGTCTTTACAACAAAACGCTTTTCACCGCCAAATTTTTTCATTGTTCTTCTTATGCGAGACTCCAGATTCTTCTGCATCTCCCTAGAATCTTTAAGACATTGTTTTATGCGTAAAGCAAAATCCACAGAATCTTGATTAAAGAATGGTCCAAGATCTTCAACCTCCACAACACTAGGCAAAATCATCTGCTCAAAGTGCTTCTTTTGTGCTGTTTCAAGTTCCTCTCGAATTTCAGACCTTGAAAGGTTGGTGACAGAGCTTTTCAGCGGACTGCAACCACAAATCCCAATGCAATAAATAATGAGTTGAATAATTATCTAACAAAGACATTTTCAAAAATGAAAATTAGATCTCAAAGGGAAAATTTCTCTAGGAGAAACTCATGTACTCATCTAAATTACACAATCAGTTAGAAAGACAAAAATAGTCCATATATCCCAGACAGCATCATGACAAAGTATGCCAAAAAGGTGGAAAGTTAAATTGGAAATTATCCACGTCACCAAAGAAAAAATGTTGGCAAGTATCAATATAACATCTCAGAGAGTAAAAGTGGAATTACACATTTAAGGAAAAAACGAATGAAAGCTAGGCACAAAGAAATTCCTTCAACAGGCAATGCAAACTAAAAATAAACTAGAATAAAAACAACATCGCTAAGAGGAAGAAAAGACACATTTTACTAATCAAATAACCGTACTTAGACTAGGTAATGAGATAACTTAAAGAATTAGAAGTCTAGACCAAAAAATAAAAAAAATGAAGAAGGTGAAAACAATAGAAACTACGCTAACTGATAAACCATGAGAGCAGATATCATTGTAGCATGCCATAAATATGGATTACAGGACACACCAAAGTTCTATAATGTTACTCGAGCAAAACCAATTCAAATCAAACTCCGATAGACCAAAAACAACATACATAAATATATGCAATAAAAACATAGCAAAGTTTACCTCCGGGAAAGCTCCTTCCTCCTCATTTGGCTGTTGAACCTTTGCACCAACTCCTCAGACTCCCTCTCAATAAAACAAAGCTCCCTTACACCAATACTTAATGCCATGGTCTCTCTCCTCAGAATCTCATCCTCAATCTCCCCAATTCTCTCCCATATCCCACTATACTCCTCCTCCATTCTCTCCATCTCCTCTTCCAACTTCTCCACTACATCCCTCCCTTTCCATTTCCCTTTTCCCTTCCCTCCTTTCCCACCCACCACATTCTCCTTCTCTTTCCCCACTTTCACTGCCTTATCCACAATCTCCTCAGACCTTTTCTCTAACTCCTCTTTCTCCCTCCTCAATTCCCTTAATTCCCTATACAACCCTCTCATTAACTCCCCTTGCAACTCCTCTTTCTTTACTTTCACAGCTTTTAACACTTCTACAACTTCCTTAACATCACCATTTCCATTCCTAACCTCTTCTACCTTCCTCAGCAACGCGGAAACCACCTCCAACAACCTCCTTGTATAATCCGAAAATTTGTGCTCATTTTTCCTCATGCTCGCTTCCTTTTCTTCTTCTTTTCCCCTCATTCTCACTTTTTCTACCACTGCAGCCATCGCCACACATTTAAACTCCCCATTTAGACCGAAATTCGATAACCCAATTGCAACACAGAGCAAAGTAAATGCTAAATTCTTAACTAAACATTGAAACGAAAAATACCCAGATGAAATTTTGGCTTGTTTTTCCCAATTTTCCCTTCTGCGTAGTACCAAATTGTGATATTTTACAGGTTTGGAAATGTTGGGTGTTCCTTGGAAGGTAAAAGCTTTAAATTTGAGCTTAAAGGAGAGGGTTTTAGTGGGTTTCTTGGTAAACTTATGGGTTTTGATAAGGTACCTTGTTCTAAAACTGGGAAGGGACAGTTGAGAGGGGCATGGTGAAGCGAAGATGGAGTCCATTGGGAGAGTGAAGATTGGTGAAGCTTAGGGTGGGTGTTATTGATAAGATGGTGGAAATCTGGTGGTCATTTTGAAATGTTGGAAAACGTTTGAGATTAGTTTTGGAGAGAGAAAAGTTTGAAGCCTGCAACAATGGGTGAGAAGAACAGAGCTTCAGAGACGGAGGTTTATGGAGGGATTAGGAGTGGGAGATATCGATAAACCAATGCGGTTTTCTGATATGTTCGGTTTGGATTGAACCGGTTTTCTTTAGGACAGTTTACAAAAATCTCCCTACTAATTTTCACAATCACCAAAATCCCCCTATTAAATGCACCCCCAAATTTTATTTTATTTTATTTTTTTAAACTATATAATTTGAAAGCCAAGCTCAATTTTTTTCCTCCTTCCCGTGTGCTAAAAAAAAAAAAATAGAATATCAAAAGTTTCCCTCCTCGAGAAATCTGAGTTGGATTTCCGCTTCAATCGCGAATCTTCTTTCGTTTTGGTGAGTCAACTCGTGCTCTTTCATCTCCGATTTCCAGTTCACTAATCTTTTGGGCAGCGGCTCGTCTAAGTTTGAACTTGAAGGAATCGCGTGTTCGGTTTTTCGATGATTTCCAGTCATAGTTCTTTCATTTATATAATTTTTATTATTTTTAGGGTTTGCAAGTTATTTGGCATTATGTTGTTATTTTAGGGGTTTAAGGGAGTTTTTGGATAAACATGAGAAAATTTTGGAAAGGAGGTTTTTAAGAGGTTTTGTTATTGCTCTTAGAGGTGGAAGTTATATTATAATTATGATATTTGATTTTTTTTTTTTTTGGTTGTATTAGGGAATTGTTTAGTTCACAATGATAATTAACCGAGTATTACTTAGTTGCACCCATGAGTTTGTGTTTATCTTGTCATTAGTTTTTTGTTGGTTGATTTGTTTTCTATAATTTCTTTTGGTTAGGGATTTTGCACAGCTTAACTCTCTTAGTTTGATGCAATTTTTGAGTTAGAATATTATGAATTGATTCCACAAGTCAAAACATAAATGTAGAAGTTTTTAGTTCCGATTTCCTGCATCATCCTTTGTACTCACCAAAGTTAGTGTTTTTTAATGCACTTTTTATCCTAGCATTGATGCCTTAGGTAGAAACCACTTGTCAGTAACTTGGAGGGTAGGCTATAAAAATTAAGGTTTAGAGCCGCAGTAGCTTAATGGATTTTGTATTTCTGTTTAAAATTCTAATAGGAACTAAGGAAGGATGGTTTGGTTGAATGGTGGCAACTGGCAGCATTCATGAGAAATTTTCTATTGATATTCTTGTAAAATTTTATGTGACAGTGTTTCAATTCTTGAACATCTGCCTTTACAACCAGATAAAAGTAACTGAATTATTTGACCAAAAATAGAGATGCGTAGCTCTACATTTTTAGTTTTGGTTGACCTGAGCAGTCTCTGAATGCCTATATATATATATATATATATATCTGTTATTGTGAGGCTGCTTTTCTAATTGGATTTTTAATAGCATCAAAGATATTTTCCAAGGAAACTAGAAGTTATGGTGCAACCGATGGTTCCATGCTCTGGACATTTGAAAGATTTTCTCCTTGATTATTGTTTTTAATACAACATATATGGAAACAGAGAATTGAAATTTGAAGCTCAATTGTCCTATCTGTTTCAAACTTAGGTACTGCTTTTGATTTTTTACTCTTTTTTGGGGTGATCTTTTCTGTTGTTCTTGCTGCTGATGTTAGAGATACTATCCTATTATATATGATAGTTCCTCATGCAACTGGCTTAGGGTAATGGAGGTCAAGTGGAAGTTTTGTTAAGACGGGTAATTTGGACATGAGAATGTCTTTAAATTATTGGTTGATGCGGGTTCTTATGCCAAGACTGTGTGATTCTCTAGGTTGATTGACTGGTGCCTTGCTCGATTTGCTAATATGTTTAGTTGCCACCTTCATAGGTGCTGCTGTGGAGGGTTATTCTCTTTCTTGATGCAACTTGAATAAAAGATGGAGGAAAAACACAAGGAAGTTGAAGATGTTGACGTAGCCTCTAGTGATTCTTTTGTAGTTGATTCAGATGATGATGAGCCATCAACATCTGGACAAGATGATGGATTGCGTTTTGAGGCAAGTTAATTTTGATTTTTGTTTTTCATCATGATTACTGTTATCTTTCTGATGGGTCTTAGGACCTTCACCATCATCCTTACTGTTGCTATTTAGATTCTTCTCTATGTTTCAAATGCTTGAATTCTTATCTGCACTTATTCACACTTTTTCCATTTAATTCTGCAGGAGCCTTTGACTGAGAAGGAAATAGAAGAGCTGTTATCTGAGTTTTTGGAAGTTGAGAGCAAGGTATTATGTTTCTTCGGACAAATTTGATGATTTCTTTTTCAACAAAAAAAAAAAACTTTGATGTTTTTTTTTATTATTATTATGTTGGGATGTTTTCTTGCACTCATTTCAGGCTGCAGAGGCTCAAGAAACACTTGAAAAGGAGTCTCTTGCTAAAGTGGAGAGTGAAGTGAGAGAGGAGCTGGAACAAACTCTTAAGGGGGATGATGTTAGTAAACTCTCTTGTTTCTATCTTGTCAAAATTCTGTTGCTCTTTCCAATCTCTGATTCTTTTTACTTTGTTCATAGTTGGAGACAGCTCTTGCAGATGAAATGGCTACTTTTATAGAGCAATGGGAAGTTGCGCTAGATGAGCTCGAGACTGAGAGTGCGCAATTGTTGGTCTGCTTCTTTCTTCTGTCTTGATAAAAAAAATTTTGTTGATTCCTAATGCATATATTATTTATCTGAATGAGTATTATTTTTCCATAAAATTAATTTTCTGTAGCGAATTAACATTTGAACTTCAGCTCAGTTTTTATCCTTTAAAATTTAAATTGTGCTTTATAAGCGAGCCTTGACTTCTTTTCCTCAATTGGAGATGAAAAATGAACTGTTCAATGATGTCTGACTTCACCTTTTTTTTCCCTTTAGATGCAACCCTGTTCTCAACTTTGTTTTGCTTCGTTTGGAATTAAAAAAAAAAAAAGCTGTTGACTGATGTTTGGAGCATGAATGGATTTCTATTCGTTCACTTCTGCCCTTTCCCTCCCGCTCTTTTTGGCTGCCCTGAAAAGGGAAGAAAATGCTATCAGCTATCCCAAGAAGTCTTGAGTCTATTTGGCTGCAATATTCTCTTTCCATCTGTTTCTTTCTTACCATATTTTCTTCCAAATCAAATAGTGGTATCCAATGTAATTAATATTGCAGTTTGATATATCATTATTAACCTTTTTAATCATATGATTATTCTATCAAGGTTTCTAGTTCTTGAGTTGTTTCTTGTTTGAGTATCAATTGCAGTTTCTTATGCTTTCCCTTTTTTGTTTCTATCTAGAAATTATGTTTATCCTTGACATTGCTCTTTTGAACAGGAACAACTTGATGGGGCTGGTGTTGAATTACCCAGCCTTTATAAGTGGATTGAGAGTCAAGTTCCGAATGGTTGCTCAACTGAAGCTTGGAAAAGAAGAGCACACTGGGTAGGATCTCAGGTGACTAGTGAAACTGTTGAGTCTTTAGCTGAAGCTGAGAAGCATCTTCAAACCCAGAGGCCTGTAAGGAGGTATGATTCTGCCCCTAGGATTCTGATTTATTGAGTAGCAATACACCAGTTGAAACATTTGAGAGAGTGCTGCTAGCACTATATAATGTAGATAAATATTACACATCTTCATTTGTGACTTTTAATATTTGAATCCTTAATTAATATTTTTTTATTTGTCTCGATTGTTGAATTATACAGAAAAAAGAGGAGAAAAATCTGTTAGTGCTAGTTAATTAGCTGCTGTTGTGTGAAACTTTACCTATATATATGTAGTTCATGATTGATTTTTTAGGTGCCAGAGGTACTACTTCTTGGTCTAAGACCTTGACTCAAACCCAGGTTCCTGGTATCCAGGTTGGGTATTATCATGACATGTCTTCTAGAACAAAAAACCAAGTATTTGTCCTGTAAAATTTCATCCACCACATACAGGTTTCGTCAAAAAAGTGGATACCCTAGTTCTGCTGTGAAAGGCTTAAGTTGATTTCTATCGATCTATGTCATTGATTCAGGAAACATGGTAGACTATTGGAGGAGGGTGCTAGTGGATTTCTGCAAAAGAAACTTTCCAATGGTGCTAGCCATGAGGCAGTAACAGAAAACTCAGACATAAACTGGAGCTCATTCATGAAAATATGTTCTGATGGTTTAACTGAGGATGACACCCGTTTTGGCAGCAAGAACTGGGCTTCTGTCTACTTGGCTAGTACCCCACAACAAGCTGCATTAATGGGACTTAAATTTCCTGGAGTTAATGAGGTGATAAATTTGGCTTTTCCTTAACTTCTTTATATCTATGTATGTCAAGCTTTAATCTAGCATCTAAGTTCTTATCCTTTATAATTATGATGTAATATGACACCTGGAAATACATTTTATTGAGTACATGCTGGAGTTGATCTCCTTTTTAGTTAAAATGGTGAAGTTGATGTGAACCTTTTTTTTTTTTTTTGGTTTTTCTGCTGGTAATTAGTCCTCAATATGTGAGAGAACTTTCCTTTATTGAAGAGTGCTTCTACGACATCTATTTGTAATTTGTAGTCCATAGTTCCTATCCTGGGTATATCTACCATAAGCATTCTTATTTTTAATTTTCTTCACCTTATCTTACTCTATGCTTTTTTCTCCTCTCTTCTAGAGATTTTAAAATATTGGATTAAGTGTTCCTAAATGAATAATTCTGACAGTAATAACTAAAGAAACCACAAGAAAATTGGTAATATTTAAGTACTTGTATCCCGTAACTGAGAAGAAAGAACATTATGAGTAAAAAAGGTGGGCATTATAAAAGTATAGTTGAGCCTGAGGTTGTCAGAAAGCTCTCAGAAACAAAAAAAGTTGGGGCAAGAGATGATGATTGATAAGGTCAAAAGCTAGGAGTAAATCTTTTTAGAAATTGCATTTTTTTATCACCTACTTGGTGTTTCTCAATCTTGAAATTCCTTGTTTTAAGTTATAGTTGAGGAACTAGGAAGTCTAAAGGGAAGCAGACCTTGGACGTCAACCTTAGAATAATTTCTTTCCTAAAGTTACCGCGTGCAATTTTCCTTTTGTCATTCATATCAGGCTGAGACAGATGCTCAAAAGCTTTTTAAATTCATGCAAGCATTTGGCTGCGTGGTTTGTGCGTGCTTCCCTTGACTCAAAGAGCTGGGTTCAAATCCCCTTATTCCCCAATATATATATATATATATATAAGGTTTTATGGCTTCCTATGTCAACTAAAGATTCGGGTTTAATTTATTGAAGCCTAAACACCTCCTGCACTGTCCTGTACCCTTGTACCACAAAATAAACTAAGTGGCATGCCTTGACCCCTTACCTATTATATCATGCCATAGGACATTCTTCTTTCCTGGTTTGATAGCAAAGAATTTGACAATCAATTTATGTCTAGTATTGTTTTCCATTTATGGATATAATTTCTTTCATAAGTCTCATATTTCTTTTAATGAAAAGATATTTCTATGATTTACCTCTTTTTAGTGCTCAAATTTTCTTTTTATGAAAGTTGTTGTAATTTAGTCTGTGTAGATTAAGTTGTTCTTTGGATGAAGTTTCTGGTAATCTTTTCTTGGCAGGTGGAGGAGATTGAAGATATTGATGGAAGTTCAGATAATCCGCTGGTAGCAGATGCCATAGAAAATGAGAGAGATCTGATTCTTTCTGAAGAGCAAAAGGAAAATTTTAGAAAGGTTATTCAGTGTTGTTTGATATAATTGTTATTTGTTCCCAGAATTTTTACTGCATGGAAATGTATGTTTAGTTTCCAACTATATCCATCTATTGATGTTCGATAGCAGCTCCTCTGCATTGATCACCTTGAGCTGTATCAATCTTTCCAGTAATTTTCTGTCATGTTTTGCATCTAATACATTGAAGTGGTCATCTTTTTTTCAAACTCTAGTTTTTAAATTTTACTTCGTGCTTGAATATCTCTCTCTCGAATTGATTATCTAGTCTTTTTGGGAGATACATCTTGGATAATATTAATCTGGATAGTGACTACTGATAGAATTTGTCAAGGGTAATGGGCATTCTATACGGTAATATATAACCGTATGTTGTCTTCTATTATTATAAATTAATGGTTTTTCTGCTTGTCGTTACGTGTTTGAGCAATGTTTTACCTCCTACAGCTCATATATCCATGCATTAACATTTCAGATGTATTGACAGGTCAAAGAGGAAGATGATGTAAATATTGACCGGAAATTTCATCTGCATTTGAAACGGAGGAGACATAAAAGGAGATCTAAACAGGTTTTCTGGTTAATTACATTCCTAGATCAGTTAAAGAATATTGCTTTAGACCTTTTTTTATGTTTATGGGGAACATATTGTCATTGGCTTAAAAATAATAAAACTCTTATGCATTGTGGCTGAGAATTGATGAAATTTAAGTTCCCCTTAATACAGCTACCTTACTAGTTTGACAGCAAATCATATAGAGATTAATGTTGTAGCTACACATAAGGTTGTTTTACTGCATTGGGTTCCCCTTTTATAGGACAGATCTGATAGACCATGTGACTTTTTGGTGGTTTTGGGCTCAAGAAATTTCAGGCATTGGTTTTTACAGTTATAATAGTAAAAAAAAGTTTCAAGGATTTAGAGGTCAATTGGGGTTTGATCTAACCATTCTTGAAGGAGAAACTAGTGGTTTGAAAGAAAGCAATATGCTGCTGTTTCCTGGTGGCAGGAAAAGATAGATTTTCAGTTATACTTAGAAGAAAAATTAATTGGAGGGAAAATTTTGTAGAAGGTTCAGTGGTTTGATAGTACAAGGCAGAGGACTTGCTTGCTTTCGGAGGAAGAAATTAGTTTAAGGGTTGCTGCTATTGTGTTGTCAATAGTTATTTGTACAGAAAAAAAGTCAGTTTCATTGTCTAGAATATGAAAAATGTGTAGGTATTTACAGAGACTTTTGGACTAGCCCTTATATTTCAAAGACTGTGGCTCCTCACAGGAGACCACCCAAAAGGTACCCTCCTTTCCCAGGAGAAAAAAGGAGCAACAAATAGTCAACTTTATTCCCATTGAAAAGAGCACATAATACTCTAGTAAACTGCTTAACCATAAAATCCAATAACACAAAAGAAGAAAGCTTAGTATATTCATCATCTGTGCTAGTTGATCAAGTGGAAACAATTTACAATGTCAAAAGACATAGATGAACCCCTGCTATCAGATGTTTAATGGTTTTCCCCAATCTTATGATTCATTTTTGAATTTGAAATTCTGTGGAATTGATCTATCTGGGTCCTGTTGTTTCAATGGACAGAATGTACGAGAGTTTGTGTAGTTACTATTATTCTTCTGTGAATCCTTTCCATAGCTTCAAAAATTCTGGAGTTATTAGCTTTCTTCACTTAGACAGAACTCTTGTTTTTTTTTTTTTTGTAGTCAAGTCCATTCTAATTAAATATAATTCCCAAAATTTGTTTAAATAATCTTGTTGTCATCTTAATGTTATTTTCATGCTTCTTGGGCAATTAAGAATAAAGGGTGCAATAGATTTTGAGAGCTAAATATTCAAGGAACAGGGTTGTGCAGTGTGCGTTAAGAGCATGACTCGATCTTTAATTTGAAGCTGACCTGTTTTCTTAGTGACATTAAGACCTTTCCCAGTATCTGAAATTTGTTTTGAGTTCTATGTTAGCGCATATATATATATGTGTGTGTGTGTGTGTGTGTAGGCCAAAAGAAAATTTTAGTGATAGCATATACCTATGATCCATTATATACTATGCTTTTTGTGGTGTGATGTAAGGAATATTCTGCAAGATTCTTTAGAATACTGTAACATGCTACCTGCCCATTATATAACATGCTTATTATTTTAATCTTGCCTATTATGT
Source organism: Adansonia grandidieri (assembly GCA_038382065.1). Classification (NCBI taxonomy): domain Eukaryota; kingdom Viridiplantae; phylum Streptophyta; class Magnoliopsida; order Malvales; family Malvaceae; genus Adansonia; species Adansonia grandidieri. Next base: position 6,885,869 of record JBBYHK010000005.1, read on the forward strand.
TTAATTGTTACATTTGTTTTAGACTATTGTGCAAGATTCTTTAGGGCCTCAAATGACTAATATAGTAGGGTTTGTCTATGCATGCAAGGACTTAAACATTCTTCCACCTTATTTACCACCAAAACCTGGTCCCTTAGAAAATTTCTCTCTTTTTATCAGGTTATGGAAAGCAAGTTATATCAGTCCCAGCCTTTAGAAGATGATTCTAACTCAATTTCAAACAACGAAAATCAAGAAGATAGGGAACGTGTGCCTAATAACGAGAACAGGGTTGCTTGTCAGATTTTGAGGACTGACGTGCTTGAAAGTTCTGAATCGTGTAAGCTGGAAAGGACGCAGTCTATTACTAATGGTATGTTCTCTGGACATGAGTTAGATATGTCTGGTTCTGGAAAACCTGGAGGGTCGAAGCGTTCAAATGAAGATATGGAGGCTAATGGCAATAATAAGAAGGCCCGGACTGTTACCATAGCTAGTGATGATGAACCTGATATTACGTTGAAGGATGATTTGATTTCCTCCAAATTGAAGGATCAGTTTACTTTACTGGAAAAAAGTGGTGATGCTGTTGGGGTTGAATCTATTTCTTCACAATGTCTGACTGAGAAGTTCATTTGTACTGCTTGTCATAAACTGGCTATTGAAGTGCAGCAACATCCGCTCCTTAAAGTAATTATTTGCATGGATTGCAAATGCTTGCTGGAAGAGAAGATGCATATGAAGGTACTGATTGTGCAAACTAATTGCAGTGTTGACAATAATTTGGTGATACTGTTAAATATTCCCGTGAAAGACCCCACTGCATAATTTGTTTCATTGGGTTCCTCTGTTAAAATTATTAGTAAATATGTAAGCTATGACTTTTTCTGTTGTGACAGGACTCTGATTGCTCAGAGTGTTACTGTGCATGGTGCGGACAAAGCAATGACTTATTAAATTGCAAGTCATGCAAAATATTATTTTGTACCAAGTGTATAAGGAGGAATATTGGTGAAGAATGCTTGCCTGAGGTCCAGGCCTCTGGTTGGCAGTGTTGTTGCTGCTTGCCAAGTCTTCTGCAAAAATTAACATCAGAATTAGAGAGAGCCATGGGATCTCAAGACACAATGGTTTCTAGCTCTGATAGTGAGTCAGAGAATTCAGATGATGACATTAGTACTTCCATCAGGTACATGATATTCCTTTGAGATCTGAAAATTTTAGACAATCTGCAGCTCTTTTTCCTTTTCCTCATCTTTTATAGGATTTAAAAAAATTATATGTGCTTGTCTTCTCTGAGTTTGTATTAAAATAGTATTGTGCAACATCTTATTGGAGTCAAGAATGCTCTTTAAAAATTGTCAGTTTTAGGATGTGAAGGCCGCTTGTTACATAATTTTTCTTGGTCATAAATCTACAAGCTAATCTTTTCAGTACTGATTTGCTTTCCTAGAGTCGGGGAAGACCCAAGATGTTATAATTAATGCTTTATATTCCGTCTTTCTAAACCATTGAGCTCATGCATGTATCATCCATACAACCCACAAATAAATTTCATTGGTTCTTATTTGACAAACTATTGTTCAGGTTTTGTTTTATTGGATTTAGTTTGTGCTGTTTAAGCGCTTTTTTTTTTTTTTTTGCATGTTTAGCAATTTTTTTTGCTAGACTTCATCCTGTGTCTTCCTTTTTAAGGCTATTCTGCACCATTTTATTTACAATTTGACAGTTAAACTCATAAGGTTGACTCACCCAATGGCATGATGTAATTATGCACCATTGTCCTATAGCCTCATGCTTTCTATTAGCCATTGATATTGAATGCGGAGGGGTTTCATGGTGACTATTTGGCAGAGTTCAAATATGAACTATTAGCATTTAACACTACCAAATATGTTAGGGCTTGTTTCTCTGAGTTGATATCCAGTTGTGTTTCTGTAGTAGCTCTAAGAGAAAGCGAAAAAAGAAAATTCGAAGGATTCTTGATGATGCTGAATTAGGAGAAGAGACGAAGAGGAAAATTGCAATAGAAAAGGTATCTTATGTTAAGTTTCTTCTTTTTCAATTGAACTGGTTTCTGGTACTGAATTTTGCATTGTGCTCCCAACTTTGTAGGAACGTCAAGAGCGCTTAAAGTCAATGCAGTTTTCTGCCAAATATAACATGATGAACTCTTCAAGCTGCAACAGGAACTTATTAGATGAAGCTAGCGTAGAGGTGCTTGGTGATGCCATTACTGGTTATATAGTGAATGTTAGGCGGGAGGATGGTGAAGAAGCTGTAAAGATTCCTCCAAGTATATCAGCCAAATTGAAAGTTCATCAGGTTTCTCTTTCATACTTGTATAAGATATTGATATAAACTTGCAGCTGGTCTTGTTGTTGACCTGGGCTATTCATCATTTTCTTTTAGCAGGCTATCATTGATTTAATTTAATTTGCTTGATTATGTACTGTTCTAGTATAATGTAAATTGTCATCTGGTTGTAGTTACTTCCTTTTTTATATGCTAAGATGTAGCTTTTGACAAGAAATCAAGTTTGACTTCTGACATAGTAAATCTGGTTTTTGTGAGCATTCTCATGAAAATATGTCAGCACTCATGATTGGATCAAGATACGTCAAACCATTCTCACAGCAGTATTTTCTCCCACTGACTGATATTATAAATATTTATGTTATTTTGAGCATATGGAAGTGGGTTTGGGGACCGTATGTTAAGAAATTTCTTTTTTCATTTTCGCCCTCTTTTTGGGTCTGGCTTTTATAAGAGAATTTGATTGAAGTTCTTTATTGGTGCTGATGTTAGTAAAGCTCAAACAGTGCTGAATGTCTTTTTGGTTGATTTATTGTTGCAGATAGCAGGGATCCGATTTATGTGGGAAAACATTATACAGTCAATCACAAAAGTGAGGTCTGGGGATAAAGGTCTTGGTTGCATTCTAGCTCACACAATGGGCCTTGGTAAAACGTTTCAGGTATATCTACTTCCTCTTTCTTTGTATCTCTCTATTCTCCTCTTTCTGCCCCCTTCTTTTCTTGTGGTGTATCCATGCAGGCAGGCCTGCAAGTATATTTTCTGGTGTCAGAGTTCCAACCTTGTGTTGCTCCCATTGTTCATAATTGATTTCTGTTCCTTGCAGTCCAAGTTTTTGGGTGGTTAGCTTGCCTGACATGTCTAGTTGAACTGCAGGTTATAGCTTTCTTATACACTGCAATGAGAAGTGTTGATTTGGGATTAAAAACTGCACTTATTGTCACTCCTGTAAATGTGCTGCATAACTGGCGGCAGGAGTTCTTCAAGTGGAGACCTTCAGAAGTAAAGCCTATCCGTGTCTTCATGTTAGAAGATGTGCCAAGGTTCAGTTAATGTTTTTCTGAAAATATTTTATTAGAAGTTTATCCTATTTTGCCACATACTGTTATTATGTGCGTAAATCATGGCGTACCCAAATTTTATGCCTCTGCAAGTGTCAGTGTAAAAGAAAGATTTTGTTTTCTTTGGCTAGAGTACAGTTGATCAGTATAGTGTGGAAAATCCTGCCTTGCAGTTCCTCTTGGAAAACTGAAACTTGTTAGAATAAAATAGGACTCGGTGTTTTGAAGTGCTAGAAGCCAAGTTTTTAAAACATGTGTCACTAGAAGAAGCAAATATGCAGCCAAGATTAGGTCTATCAGTGTCAAGATAGTATAAGGGGGAGTTTTGGCATGTTCTTCTGGATGAGTACTAGATAAAACTCTGGGAAGGTAGGAGTTATAATGGGAAGCATAAGCGTGGGAGTAATAAATTTACGTTGTCTTAGAAATTATTATGAACTTGTGCAATCAAATCTTTAAGTGAAAAAAAAAAAAGAAAGAAAATGAAATCCTTGTGCTGTCATATCAAGATGCCAGTTAATTTTTTTGACTCTCTCTTCCATTTTGGGGGGAATAGCTAGTGACTTAGGTGAAGGACAAAAAAAAAAAAAAATGGAAATTATCTACTGTCTGATGTGCTTGCTGCAATCATTATATTTTGTCAGGGAGAGACGGGCAGAATTGCTTGCCAAGTGGAGAGCCAAAGGTGGAGTTTTTTTGATTGGCTATACTGCTTTTCGAAACTTGTCTCTTGGAAAGCATGTGAAAGATCGGCACATGGCTAGAGATATTTGTCATGCTTTGCAGGTTATTGTCATTATCTTCAGCAACATGCCATGAAATTTGTAATGATTATACTTCATATGGTAAATTTGACTTGTGCGGAGTAGTGATTTGAATTGTATGGTTAACCAAGATTATTATCTGATTAGTTGCTACTTTACTGCCAAAATAGATTTAGATTGCATTTTATCCAAACCATGTGCCATGAGCATTCTTGAATAAGAACTAGTATATGTTTGCTTATGCACTGTGTTGCAAGCCTTTGTGGTTGTTGAAGCATTGGCTTTGTTTTCAAATTGAAAATGGACACGGACATTGTATGATTTGAGGTTATTTGACTATAGTATAGGTCAGTGACTAATAATTTGATACATATATATATTCATTTATTTTGCATCACTTCTTGACAAATCTTCTTTCTGTGACATCCATTTTTAAGGTTTTTCTGGCTTTGAATCAAACTTTATTTCCAATTCCAGGATGGACCTGACATACTAGTTTGTGATGAAGCCCATATTATTAAGAACACCAGGGCTGATACAACACAGGCCTTGAAACAAGTGAAGTGTCAGAGGAGAATTGCCTTAACTGGATCACCACTTCAGAACAATCTCATGGAGTACTACTGTGTGAGCTATTGTTTTTAGCAAATGATCTTCTTTTACTACATGCTATACACAGTTCTCATTGGGTTTCCTTTGGAACAGATGGTTGATTTTGTAAGAGAAGGTTTTCTTGGCAGCAGCCACGAGTTTCGGAACCGGCAAGGCTCTAACTCTTGTATCATCCTCATTCAGCCATGTCTCCTTTTCTTTTTTGTCGTTTTGATGTAAGCTTAGTTTTCTGTGGATGCAGCTTCCAAAATCCAATAGAAAATGGTCAACACACAAATTCAACACATGAAGATGTAAAAATTATGAATCAAAGGTCTCATATACTTTATGAACAATTAAAAGGATTCGTTCAGAGGATGGATATGAGTGTGGTGAAAAAAGACTTGCCTCCTAAAACTGTCTTTGTTATTGCTGTAAAGCTTTCTCCGCTGCAGCGGAAGCTGTACAAGAGATTCCTTGATGTACATGGTTTTGCAAAAGATAGATCTTCTAATGAAAAAATTAAGAAGAGTTTTTTTGCTGGGTATCAGGCATTGGCTCAGGTATAACCTTATACAGCTTGTTCTTTAAGTTATAAAGCTGTTTTATCATATGAGGCATGCATGGCCTCACATCGTCTGCAGTGTTAAGTGAATGTGCCTGCTGCCTTTAAACTATGGTGGAAACAACTCTCTGATTACTTGGGATCAGCATGTCCAAAATTTTGGTTTGGCTTGTTTGTTTATTAATGATCCAGTCACCAAAAAAAATAAATAAATAAACTTCAAACTTAAGCTCAAGCCACTGAGGTTCCACATTATCCTGCTAGTCTCACCTATAGTTGTTCGAGATTCTACGCATGCAACATCCTTGAGCATTAATTGATGCATAAGCCATAGCCCCACTTTCCTTTGTTCAAGGATATTCTAGCCTATTACATTTCTGGAATTAATGTGTTGGGCGAAAAGTTGATTGTTTATAAAATTTTTATGAAATGACATGCGCATCTGAGATTTACTGGATTGCCAAAATAGATCCATGATATTTTATAGAGCTGGACAAACCGTTCTTTCTTAATCTAAAAGGAGGTGCCCTTCAAAATGTTTAGAAAATACCACTCTTCACTTTTTCGGCTACTTTACATGCAGCCTTGTTTGAGTGATGCATATTTCTTCCCCCTTTTTTCAACACATTTTGGTGCCTTATTGCTTAAGTGATAGGAAATGTCATCTGCTAAATTAATTTGTTAGGGCATGGTTTGAGGAAGTCAAGGAAAAGAGACTCATTGATTGCTTTCAGCAAATTGTTGACTAATAGATATTTGCGGTTTGAGAGATGAGAATCATGTATAAACCTTAGATATTGTCCGAAGTTCTAGGTTTCATGATGTTTTTAGGGTTTCTTTTTACTTGCAATTAAATATTTGAGCTTTTCTGGAATCTATGGGTTGAAAATAAAATAGTAGAAGGTTTTATGTGAAAGTTTTTCTTCTATTTATCTTTCTACATTTTTTTTTAAAGAAAAAATTATTTTGATGCATGTGGTTTTGACGTAACTATTTCTTTTCCTTAGTAGATATGGAACCATCCTGGGATACTGCAATTGAACAAAGAAGATAGAAGCTATATTAGTCGTGAAGATGCTGCTGAAAACTTCCTTGCAGATGAGAGCTCTAGTGATGAAAATATAGATTATAATGTGGCTGTTGGAGGTATTCACTGGTTCTCTTTGTTATTTCCTGTTCTTAGCATTTTTTTTATTTGTGGACATGTCACATTAGCATGCTGAATATGTTAGTTTTAAATTTATGGCTCCACTAGATAAGGTTGTTTTTTTTTTTCCCCTGAATGCAGTGAACTGATGTTGTTTGTCCTTGGCCGTGTATGCTTGTTTATTCTCATGATCTGTGGAATTTGGAGGGTATTAGTTTTGTATTGAAATCCTAGTACTTTCTTTGACAATATCTCTTCTGAAGTTTGTGTATAATAATCACACATTATTAGTTATTAGTTGGATAAATATGGAGTAAGTCTCAACTTATTAGCACGTATGAAAAGAAAAAAAAAAAAATGGGGTGAGGGGGTTGAGGAGAATCAGAAACGTACTCTGTGTCCCTTTAGGGTGTGAATTTGCAGATTTAGTGTTAAAGTCGTACTGGGCAATCTGGTAGGTTCTCAGGTCTGGTCTGCTTTGGTCTTACTGCTTCCACTAGCCAGGCAATGAATGATATCTGATTATGTCAGTAAATGAGGCAGTATATTCTGGAGACATACTTTGACTAATTTGAAGTCAACAAGTACTGAAATTTTGCAGCTTGTTCCATTTCAAATCATTGAGACATGTTGATAGTTTATAGAATCATTGGATAGCTTTCTTATTCAATCGTTAGGTTTTCATATGTTTAAAATGGTCCTACTTCATGTATTTCAGATAAAACAAGGAGCATGAATGATTCTCTGCATGAGAAAAATGATTATGGGTTTATTCAAAAGGTATGCAATTTTTTTTTATTTGTTTTATTTATGTGCATTTGATGTAACTTCACACGCTAGTGCTTGAATGTTTCTCCTTACTAGGGTTGGTGGAGAGATCTTCTTCATGAAAATAATTATAAGGAGCTCGATTACAGTGGCAAAATGGTTTTGCTGCTTGACATCATAACCATGTGTTCAGATGTGGGTGACAAGGCGCTGGTTTTTAGCCAGAGCATTCCAACTTTAGATCTGATAGAACTATATCTTTCAAGATTACCCAGACGCGGAAGAAAGGGAAAGTTATGGAAAAAGGGGAAAGACTGGTATAGGTGCGTGCTGCATTGAATTTGTTAAATTTGTTTAATATCATCCCACTTTTGACGTTGTAACTTTCTGTTAATTCACTTGGTTGTATTCTGAATGTGTGTCTGGATATGACTTTTTTTTTCTTTTTCTTTTTTTTTTTTTTTTTTTTTTTTTTGTAAAATGGTCTTTGCTGCATAAACATTTTCAGATTATGTTGTAAACTTCTCCAAAAGTGTACATGATTTTCCTGGGAAGCTTGTTTATTTTTAATATATAGCATGTTGTGATCTAAGTTTTTACTTAACAGGACTGCTGCTCTTTAAGTATATCATTGTTGTAAGAAATTCTGAAAATAAAGATGTCTCGAGCTCACTTTTCTTTCTTATACGCCATACAGGCTGGATGGAAGAACAGAAAGTTCTGAAAGGCAAAAGTTGGTTGAGAGGTTTAATGAGCCAACGAATAAAAGAGTCAAATGTAGCTTGATCTCTACCAGAGCTGGATCTCTAGGGATTAATCTGTATGCCGCAAACCGTGTAATTATTGTTGATGGTTCTTGGAACCCTACATATGATCTTCAAGCTATTTATCGGGCTTGGAGGTGGGTTCAAGTCAATTATTTCTGTTAATTAAAAGTTAATTTTGACTCACATATCTTAACTGCATAATACGTTTGTTATTATAGGTATGGCCAGACAAAGCCGGTGTTTGGTTATCGGTTGATGGCACATGGGACTATGGAAGAAAAAATTTATAAGCGTCAGGTAAGGGAAACTTTTTATTCTTCATTGGTTTTTGTTTCTTGAATTACCTTTTGACTAGAAAATGGTGCAAATAGGTGACGAAAGAAGGTCTTGCTGCAAGGGTGGTAGATAGACAACAAGTGCATAGGACTATCTCTAAGGAGGAGATGTTACATCTGTTTGAATTTGGCGAGGAAGATCACTTTGATACTTTGATGGAACTTACTGAAGATAATGGAAACCAGAATATGGCTAATGAAGCTGGTAAGTCACTGAAGCAGAAGATGCCGATCTCTCATGCAAGCTGTTCCTCGGACAAATTAATGGAAAGTTTACTTAGCAAGCATCATCCAAGGTACTGGCAATCTGTTTTTGTTTGTTTTTGTCTCTTGGTTTCAGCTTTTGTTAGCAAAGTATAAAATATGATTATAGGCTGCTTTATCTGATTCTGCTGTTTGAGTGCTATGTTATACAACATAAAGAAATTTCTTTGCTATAATCAAATAAGTTTGATATGAGTCCCTCTTATAGTCCGAGAAACTTACCTATTATTGATGTTTTTAGGTGGATTGCCAATTACCATGAACATGAGACCCTTTTGCAAGAGAATGAAGATGAAAAGCTCTCAAAAGAGGAGCAAGATATGGCTTGGGAAGTCTATCGGAAAACCTTAGAATGGGAGGAGGTGCAGCGAGTATCCCTTGATGAATCTGCAGCGCAGCACAAGCCTTTTGTTCCTGATGTGGCCCCTCCTAAACCAGAGCCCGAAATAACTCAATTAACACAACCCAAGAGTATTTTCCGGAGTCGCATCGTGCAACGGAAATGTACTAATCTTGCCCACCTGCTCACTCTTAGAAGCCAGGGCACAAAACTAGGTTCTAGTACTGTATGTGGGGAGTGTGCTCAGGAGATAAGCTGGGAGGACCTAAACAGGGACAGCAAAATGGCAAGGTAACAAAGAAATTGATAATTTTTTTTCTTCATAATCTGATCTATCAAATGTAATTTCAGATTATACATTGAAGCTGATATGATACGTTAGTTCAATCTCCTTTTGAACACAATACATTCTTTTATGGGGCCACTTTATTTTTGCCCATTTACACAAAGGCATCTTTTTTGTTTCTGTTTCTGTTGGGGGATGGCTGGTGGCTATTGGATGGTATCCATGTTCTGGTTTTGAAGAACTAGATATAAAGGTTACCTTTTTTGGAAATTTTTGAAGGGTTGAACAGGCAGGAATTTGCCCCCTTTTAATCTGAGTTTTAGTATCTAATTTAGTGAAATGAGTCATTAAAGTTTTATCTACTTCTTCTGCAACAAATCTCTGCCCTGCTTACAAAGCTTTTTGCTATTTTATTTTATGCAAAAGATGTCATATCTTGGGATATGAAAAAAGATTGTAGATGTTAAAATTCAAACATATTAAATGTTATCTTTTAAGAGTAAATTACATAGTTTTGGTGCATCCTTTAGGCCTAAAAAGTACACAATATCAATATGCTTATCGCTTAGTTTCTAGAGCTCATAACCAGTTAAGATTATCAATAAAATTTTAAAAGCAAAGTCACACATCCATTCAGTGTAAGGCCATTTGGTTTTATGTATACAGCTCAGCAATCTAATACATACCTTATATTTGCTTAATAAGATATGAAAAATCTCAAGGAGAATCACAAGAACTGACACATACACGACAGATTTTTTGGCAGATTTAGATTCAGATTTTGCAGATGAAGCTCAAACATTCATGCCATTATCTGCGAAGTCTAAAAGCACAAGCACTAGTACATGAGCTATAACCATAACACTATATCTAGGAATCAACTAGAATGAATGCCAACCGCAGAACGAATTCTTTATCAATGTGCAGAGCTTGCTCCGGTTTGCATCAGAAACTACTTCCTATGCACCTTAAAAGAATTTGTTTATAGTAAGAGAAATGCCGCTTAGATGCATGGTACCTCTGCAATTGACTCTTAAATGTAAGTGTTGTCCCCAAGCCGAATTGTGCCGGGAGCTTGACTGCATCCTTTGTTCTCGAAGAAGAAATCCAATCACCGGCTTCTGCAACTTTACACACAGGAGCAATCTGCTTCTTCATTACACAACGCCTTTTGCAAGTCTATGAATACAACAAAACCATGCCCAGTATGAATGTACACTTGAAAGCAAGGAAGGTATCAAATTCATGCAACGGTACATACGCCAAAACTAACATCTTTCATCTCCTACCCAATTATCCTTCTCCTTTGGTCCAGTCGGCCCTTCCTCTCCATAAAGCTCTGTCGGAAACAGGTCAAATATGTTCTCAACTGAAAACCGAACAAACAATGGGAGGAGACTGATTATCTTATCCAGTTCAGATCGTGAATCGTACACTATGGTTGGACCCCATTCTCTCATGTACTGCAACCAACATGGCTCTGTAACTACATCTCCAAGATACTCAGCTGCAATAATCTGATACCCCGTGCTTGAGTCCACAAAATATTTGCTTCGTGCAGCGTCGTTCCTAATTCCTATTCCGAGTTTCACTGACCCTTGAAGGTAATTCCCAGGATGCGGAAAACTAGCATGCCCATGTTTGGATGAGTAAACAATTGGCTTATTACCTTCAATATATTCCAAGTTGAAAGCATCAACCCACTCACCACCGCTATGCTGTGAGAAGTATGCTTGCCATAGTTCTCCAGTGAAGTTGCTTATCCGAAGTGTGAAATGTTCCCAGTCACCCACATGTTGCCCGATTTTGTTCATTTGTATATTCATTAGCCCGATTTTAAGGTTCGCCGGTCCATTGAAGGGACAAAATATCCACATGACGATATCAGTAAATGTTCCACCCAGTGCTGGTTTTACATGAACATAGAGTTCTGCACTTTCCAAGTTTCCTTTTTTAACATTGTTTCTTGCATAAGTATCTTCCGGTAAATCTATCCAAAATGTGCCATCATTTGTCCCTCCACTAGGCAAGTTAGAGCCCAAATAATCAATAGGTTCACCTTTAAGCATGCCATCTTTCCATAGAAGTGCCCCATTTTTGAAAAACCATTGCACCGATGAGGGCATATAATCTTCATCAGGGTGAAAGAAAACAGTTGCGCCATAGTGATCAATGAGACTGTGGATTTGGTTCAAATTTGGCATTGCATGTAATGAAGGATCAAGATTCTTCAAGCACGCGATTTCTAATACTTGATCTTCAGGAACAAAATCGGTGCTGCAGAAGAATGTCCCAACAGAAACGCCTTTGCAAAACATTCCCCTTTTGCATGGTCTCGAGGTCCAAACTTGAAATGTGTTAGCATCAGTGGCAAGTATGGTATCCATAATTTCACAAGTCTCGGTAAGGTCTTCTCGGACACATCTAACTTCCTCCACGTTAGGCTCCTCAGGGGTGTTAGTAACCAAAATTCCCATCGCTTTGTAACCCACTGGCGGGTTTGGCAACCAGAAGAAACCACAATCATTACCAGAATCGGTACTCCAAATCAATGAGTAGTTAACAGGCTTTCTTAGCGCAGGAAGGTCAGTATCCGACTCATAGTCACAATAAACTTCTGGACCGGAAGCCACCTTTTCGCGAGCCGCAAGAAGATACCCTCTCAACGGCTGGTCATTCGGCTGAGAGTAATAACCGAAGCAGAAGAATCCATCTGGAATTCCCACAGGTTTATAAAACGTGACTCCTTTTGCTTTACCTCGCAACAAATTGCAGCCCCATACACTCTCAAACTCAGTAATTTGAACCACTTCTAATTCTCCTAGGTTAATTTTTCCAGTAGCAAATCCTTGACCTGAGGAAAAAATGGCAGTACATCATTATCAAAGTGAGGTTAACATATCTATTCATGATGTTTGAAAGCACAACTACCATTAAATGATTGAATAAAGTAGGTAAGCTTTATCAGTTGCTTGAACAGAATATTGCAGGAATGTTAGTTAGCTTGTTTCTTGCTTATGATTAAGACTTAAATGTAATAGTTCGGTTTTTTTTTTTTAATCAACTTAAAGCTTTTGGGACAATTGAACACCCAACCTAACATAATATAAGAACTCTCGAGTTTGGTTCTTGATTCTTCATTTGACACTCGGATCCATGGATCCATCTTGCACATAAGGAGATGTGTTAAAACTTAATTATAATAATTTTATCATTTCTTATCAACTTAAGCTTTTAGGATAAGTGATCGCCCAACTTAAAATATATTAATCATCAACAAATTGGAAGCTAAACAACCAAACCAATACTTAGCCTAGTGATTTGTACCCTTTTAAAGGGGAACTATGGTGATTTTTTTTTTAAAAATAAAAATCATTTTACCAACAATATTTTCAGAAAACGCCTGTATAAAGCAGGCATCAAACTCTAAGTGGCTTTAAAGTAAAGGCAAAGGGACACCCCCACACCACCAAGCTTTAACAAATAAAAAAACCCAATTTTTTTTTTTTTTTAAAAAAGAGGAGTAGAATTAGATGCCAATCACTTTTACAAAAGAAAATTCCTTGTAAAGCATTAAAACTTCTACCTTTCAAAACCTTGAACTACAAAATTCTATACAAATTTCAACTTTCAAGCAAGCCTATAGAATGTTTTTAACAAATATATATATATATATTGACTAACTTCTTGTTCAAGTTGCTTAAGCGATTGCTTTGGTTATCAACCAAAATATAATAATAATAATAATTCTTAAGCTAACAAAATAATTGGAAGTGAAAATATAAATTTAAAAAAAAAAATCCTTATGGGTTTTCTTTCTGATTGCGGGAGTCCCAAAGAAAGTGAAGGATATTATTAATGGAAAATGTTAACAATATCTAATAATAACATTAATTAAAGTGATATTTATAAAGAAAAATATGATTAAAATATTTTTTAAAAAAAGGGCAAAAAACTAAGAAAATAAGAAAACTTCAGGGTTCTTATTTTGATGGAAAAAAAAATAAAGAAATGTTTAGGCTTTAGAGGCCAACAAGTTTTCCAAAGTTCCAAAGCATCAATGACCCATTAATTTACACAATCCCAAAGCAAGAATTGGGGCCACCATCACCTCGATAAAATGCATTTATATAATGTAAGAGAGAAAGCAAAAGCCCCATTTCTTTATATTTATACATAAATATATATAAAAAATAAAAATTACCAAAGGATAATTATTATTTCTTTCATTTTTTGGATTAACTAATATTTAAAAAAAATTGTTTATATTATTATCTAAATAATAAGCTAAAAATCTTCATGATCATCATACTCCATAGCAAATAATTATTAAGTAATTAAAAGAAAGCAATTTTCACAGAAGAAAAGAGTAAAAAAAATGAAAAAAACCCATATCTCTCGAGAGATCATGATAATTACTTGGAAAAAAAACACAATTTCAATTTAATTTTCCTAAAA
>JBBYHK010000005.1:6911209-6928958 GCA_038382065.1 Adansonia grandidieri
GATATCTCTTATCAAGCTTATGCCTGTGAAGGATGCGAATACTACTTACACAAAACATGCACCGCATTGCCTTATGAGATGTTACACCCTCTTAATCCCCATTATTCTGTAAAGCTCTTTACTAAAATAGGTGTTACCACGGAGTTTGGATGTTATGCATGTGGAGACTGTTTTGAAGTGTTTTTTTTTTTATATTTGTTCTCTGTGTGATTTTATGCTGGATGTGAAATGCGCTACTTTATCGGTGCCTAAAGATGATAGCCAAAGGCTAAAAGAGATGGAGAAACGATCCAAGTTGTGCCTTTCCAACCAAGCTCATAAAGCTACGCTTCTTCAATTTTACACTCAATTCGAAACCAGTAGATTTTGCAGTTTTTGTGGAAGACCACTTGGAGGTCCATCCTATGGATGCTCTAGTTGTTCACTTCAACTTCATGAACGTTGTCTTGGATTTCCAAGAGAGATGCGTCTCCAACACCATTCCCATCCCCTTTTCCAGCATGATAAGACCAATAAACTTTGTCGAGTCTTTAGATATAATATATCCAATATTAACTATAGTTGTGTGCCGTGTGATTTTAATCTTCATCCTCAATGTGTTGAATTCCTGAAGTGGGCGATAAGATCTAAGCTCCACGAGCATAATCTTTATTATTATGAGTCAGATATTCAGTATTCATACATGGACAAAGACAAATGAGGTGAATGCAAAGCAAGGTTCTCTGAGCCTTCGTATTTTTGGATGAAATGTGGTTTCAAGTTGCATTTTAAATGTGCTCAAATTCCACATTCAATTAAATCCAAATATCACTTCCATATCTTAACTCTTGAGCATCATTTCATGGAAGATGCTTTTGAAGAATATTATTGTGGCATTTGTGAAGAAGAAAAGTACTCAAAACATCATGCCTATTACTGCATACGGTGTCAAGGACTGTTTGTTGCTCACATAGATTGTGCTCGTTTCGGTAAGTCCACCACTATGATCTTGATCAGTAGAGAACTTATACACAAATTGAATAATTTGGGAGGAAAATAAGCATTTATATCTGCACCTACTTACACATATTTCATGTTTATTGGAGAATTTATTAATCTAACCAGTTTGGTCTATTGCAATTTAATATATATGCTATTACATTTGACATAGAAAATAGCCCAAATCACTCCTTTTTAATATTTCTTTTGTTAGAGACATCATTGAACTCTCAGTGCATCTTCTAAAAGTGATCTATTCTCTATAGACAACATTGAAATCACTCCTTTTTAATATTTGTTTTCCCTTCAGATGAAATGATCAATTAATTAAATACAAAATGGAAAAAGAAATTGAAATATGGTAGTGAGAAAATAATTGTTTTAGATGTTATTATCAATAACTAGAGTCACCCCACTTTGAAATTTATTCTCTTACAAGTGCATAAATGTTAAGAGTTCAACTTCAGAACCCAACACAAATCTATAACCTTTCTCAGGCAGAAGAACCTGTACTAGCACTAGAGGCTTCCTCAAGTGAGTTATTAGGCCTGATTCAGACTGAAAGCAAAGCATCAGCAGAGGAAACAGCTCAGAGCAACCAAGAAATTCCAGGGGCCAACGTAATTGACTTGGTAAGATTGTTCTCTCCTTTCGGACCAACCATACATATATTTTCCCTCTAGACAGTAATGAAAACCTCAACCCATTACAAGTGATAACAATAGAAATATGGTAATAAGCTAATATATATTGAACAGGCATTACTTTAGATGACTAAATTCACCAAACTTTGCTATTTCATTTCTTACAAAAGCATAGTAAAGTTGACGTAAAAATCTATGCTTTATCAGGTGGAAGAAACTGCAGCAGTAGAAGAGGCACACTCAAAGTCAGTATTAGACAGATATTAGTTTAGATGACTAAATTCACTAAACTTTGCCATTTCCTTTCTTACAAAAGCATAAGATTAATAAAGTTGACAGCAAAATCTATGCTTTATTGGACTGAAGATATTGAAGCAGTAGAAGAGGCAGACTCGGTTTTGGAATCAGACTCTGAGAACACCTCTATCCAGGCTGAGAGCTAAGTGTCCACAGATGAATCATGGTAGAGCATCAAAGCAACAAAGAAAATCCAGCAGTGAAGGAATCAATAGAAGAGCAGCCAGAGTGATTAAGAAAATTATTTATGTCCTAACTTTGATAGATGAACCATAATTCCATCAATGAAACTGATATCACTTGAAGGAAAGTGCAGAGTATTATATTGTTTGGTGCATGCTTTAAAGAATATGTTTTGTGTCACGTTTGCATTTCTACTTATAGGAGAAAATAATTGTCGGTGCTTCATCATTTGCATCATATATTATAGCTAAATAGGAATGAAAAGTTGCTACAACTTTATCAAAAGCTTGAAGTAGCGAATGGAAATTTAGCAATGAGCTTCGTTACTTTGACGCATGTTGCCAAAGCAAAACAACAACCTAAGAGTAACAAACTTAGCTACATTATATAGGGTCCTGTTCTCCATAACAAGTCCAGCCAAAAGACCTGCAGTAATAATAAATGAAATCACAATAGCTAGAGCCAGGCAAAAAGAAATCCACTTTAGACTCTAATAAGTTCTTAGACAAACGACTTTAAATTACAAAAATGTAGTTTGCATTGTCAGAACATGTAATATATGTTTTCTATATCGGTTGAAAGAAACTGTGCTAGTAATAGGACCCTTAAATTTGGAAACTGGAACTTGAGGAGAACAGGAGCAAGGCTAAGAACAAAGAATCAACAGGGGAAAATCAAGACAAGAGCAACTGAGAGAAGAAATTGATCATTCCCCTGTTGGACAGGATAATTCATGGTAAGACTCTAGGAACTAGGGAGAAACTATTAGTGCGCAAGGCAGACCATTGCAGCACATTGTGTTTGGACTATTAATCTGTAAAAGAATTTTGGTGCTATTTCGTTTCATTATTATGGTCAGAAGAAGAAGTGAGAACACATTGCTTTAAGCTCATTAGCACACAGGACCTATTATTTTGCCTATTGGTGACCTATTGCTTTAAGCCTAACCTTTCTCTTATAATCCTTGGCTCAACAGATGAAATATGAATGTGATGCATGAAAACTTCATTATAATCACAACTGAAAACATGATAACCTATCTCACCTTCACCAAAAAAGGAATTTGCACGTATATTCAGAAGTCTGTTGCAGTCCAAACCTTTCAACCCTTCAAGGCTACTAATTCATATTATAGATTAAGAAAAAGGCTAATTTAGCAATTATACCTATCACTTTGTTTTCTGATTATAAGCTCTCTTGATGTATCATCTCATCTAATAAGCCGCATCCTTTTGCATCTTGGCACAATAGTCAAATAAGCTTCCATCAAAACATCGTCTCACAGCCTCTTTTGATAAGAATCCTTTTTCATCTTTTGCAAGGATGAACAGAACACCCCATTCAAACTTGCTTATAATCCTAACAGCAACAAAGAAATTGAAAGAAAAAATTGCTTCAGCATGCCGTGCTTAGTGTAAACCGACATTTAAGTGTGCAAAAAAGGAGAATTGTGACAAAAAGATACCAGCCATAGAAATCAAATGCATTGCGATTTGCCTCAGTCATGTGCCACAGCTCCCTCAATGACAGCTTATCAGGCACTGTGCAAGCATATTTGCTGAATATGTTCTCCATATTTGCTGGAATGAACCTGCAAGTAACATATGGAAGTTGACAATGAAAATTAGTTTCACATTTGTGACTAAATAAACATTACGTTCATAAAGAAATAAAGATTTGCTATATCATATTTAGTTGTTGACAGAAAAAATGAATATAAATAGGTAAGTATAACCAGCCATTTTAGAACAGATTTCACATGCCACAAACTTGGCCAAGTATATATTCATGACGCTGACTGTGACCAGGATGGTGGAATGGCATAAAATTCATCTGTGATGCTTTTAATTCAAAATGATGACATTTATATAACAGAGCTCCTATAACTTTGGACTCCATTCACACTTTCGATGTTATGGACAAATCTTCTTACCTCCCCTCTGTATCATAGGTTCCTGAATCACTTCCATGCTTTGCCTTATGGATATTTAGTATATATATCGGGAAGAAAGGAGAAGGTATCCACGTCTGTAGGAACACAAAGTATAATTAGTTGCTGCAACAGTGAAACAAACAGCTTTGAACTGGAAAAGACAAAATCTAGTTCTTACAGGAAGAGTAGTATAGCTTATAGCCACATGAATGATGATAGTGAAGATGAAAGCAGCAACCAGATTGAAACCAATAGCGCGAAATCCTTTAAAAATAGGGAAGTTAAAGGACTTATGAGTACCAACTTGCAACAACCACTGAATGATTTTCATATAACCGCAATGATGGGATCTCGTTCACCAAAATCAAATAGATAACAAGCCTAATCGTGTTGACTATGAATATAGTGCCCCAATTCTAAGTCCAACTGAATGCATCCGCTCCTAGTTGAATCTGACTCAATATTGTATATAATACTCTACTCCAGCCTCTTCCATTTGTACTTAAGCTTACAACCCTATCAAGCTAAAAAAAGGACCCAAATTCTTCATAATTTGGCCTCAGAAAGCCCAATGAACAACCAAAGATTAATCTGGGTTATATTAAGTTAATATTGTCACACCATCTCAATCCCAATAATTCAAGTTCTAAGACTTGATAGTGAACTAATGGCTTTTAGATTTACTAAAACTTCAGTTACAAATTGTAATTCAAATGCCATTCCTCCAATTTATTGCTTGCTTTTTTGCCAGAAAATAAAAAGGAACTTTCAGTTGCTTGTCACAGACCTCTAAATGTCTCCCAAGGGTAGATTATACCATCACCATTTTGATCGAAGAAGGCAGCGTGCTGCTGAAGCACAGACATGTCACAATGCTTGTGTCCCCATGTTCCATTCACATTATCCACATCAGAGGCAGCAAGGGCTCGAGGCAAGTCTAAAGAAACGCATATGAGTAGATTTAGTAAAAATTTTGCGCTTCATGCAGTGATCCTTTTTATTTATTAATTGATCATGTTGGGGTCAGCCCTAAAAGCAGAGCAGTTTTCCAGGATTAGAATCCAAATTTTAAAATTCCATCAAACATTCAGAATATCCCAGTTTCTTTACATTAATTAATCTAACGTGCTTTTTTATTATTCTCCCACATTTTGGCAACAATAGTGAGATTCAAGCCCTAATTCCTCCCTCAATCTATTGATTCTTTGCTATTCTGCTCTTCAAGCCCATCTAAGCGACCACAACTGAGAATATATACATATATATGTATGTGTATATATATATATATATTGAGATAGAAAGTTCGTAAGGCATAATTTGAAAGTTTAAAAGGCATAGTTTCACACTTTTCCCTCAAAAATTAAGACCTCTATTTCAAATCCCCAACCTTCAACTTAGAATTAACAGTGTTAAAGAAATCTATATTGCAAAAGAATGAAAATGACAAAGCATTTAATCAATTGAATCATATCTCCAAATCTATCTTGCAGAGAGATATCATTAACCTTAACTTTCCTAAGATTTGATGTCCCCCATAACTAGGATCAAACCATCATCGACGTTTCAAGAGATGGGTCTGTTTCTTAAAAGTAGCTGACGGTTCCCAAAATTGAAGAAAAAGGAAACAATTCATGGAAGCTTCAATCCAACCTAATTATAAATTCTGTCTTGTTATTAATCAAAAACAATAAAAGGGTAATTAGAACTTGAAATTTAACAATCACTACAAGAACAGAAATAAACAGAAACAAATAGAAAAGAAGAGATAGAAGATTACGGGGTTTTGGAAGCTTAATATCAAGGTCAGCCCTGACTTTCCTCTGCGCAGTGAGAGGTGCCCTTTTAGCCACTGTTGCCATGGCATCCATTGATAACTCTCTTTCCATGTCTTTGCAAAGAGTAGTTCTGTTCTTTCACAAAACGAAAAAAACAGCCTGCTTTCCTATTCATTCCATGACGTTTTCGTATACATATACATATATATATATATATATATAGTAAAAGAAAATTAAAATGGTGAGGAAAGAGCAAAACGAACTCCAAACGACTCGCAGGGCAGCTCGGACATCTTGTTCGAATAATATTTTGCATTTTTAATTATTTTTTATCATTTCATATTATTATTATATCAACCGAAATTACAAGGATTAGCTTTGATCAAATTGATAACTTTTGCCATTGTAGTGTCATAGTAGGAAAAGCCAACTTTTGGTTAAATCCAGATTCCCAAAATTCCAATTTCCCCAAGTTAAATATAACTTCTTTGGCAAGTAGTAACATTAATTTGACCAAAATCCAAATAAAATAAGAAAGAAATCGTAAGTAGATTTGCTAAGAAAAAAAGGAGTATCCCACTAACAAAAGCCACTAGTTATGGTCCCCCTTCGATTCCTGCAGCCTCTCATAATCACTCACACCAACCAAAAACATTGGTAAATTATACTTAAAACCCTTGAATTTTATTGATTTTACAAATGAAACCTTATAAACTTTGGTAATTAGCTGCTGTAAAATTTGGTCCCTTATTATATAGTTTACGATACAATAAATTTTAAGTTTATTTCAATTGATTCATATAATTATTCTTAAGAGTTAGCATATAATAATTTTAAAGTTCAAATCCTAACTTGTAACCCTTATTTTTATTCACATATTATGACCTTTTGTATAAAAATTTACAATATAATTTCATGATATAAAATTATAATAATATTGTTTTAAGAAAAAAAAATTTAGTTAATTAAGCATATTTATTTATTTAACGTTTAAGGGTTTAAGATCAAGATTGTAACGAGAATGAAATTTCATGGTTAATTTGAATTGTTAATAGAATTATGGGGTATCTTTTGTAAAATTGGAAACCTGAGGGGGTGAAAATGTGGTTTTCCCTTAAAAAAAAAGACCAAATAAAAAGACCGATGTACTTGTCGTAGTTGTGATAAAATTCGTGCCTTTATGGAAACCGAGAAGAATGAAAGACAAAGCCAGCACGTGTGTTAATCAAGGACGAATATTTCATATGCTGTTCCCTTCTCTGTTTTGGTAAATTCGTTTTCTGAGTCTCCAAAACATCAGCTTTTCCATCCAATCACGAGCTTCTTAGGGATTCATTCATTCTTCATTTCAACACCATTTCCAAGTAAGATTCTTTGAAACCCTTTATTGAATATTTTTCATTTTTTAAAAGAATTATTTTAATATATTGACCATAATTAAGATTAAACTTTGATACCCAGTTCTTAAAAATGCTTCTTCTTTTTTTCTGAATTTTGATTTTTTATAGATAGTTGTGGTTAGTTATGAAATGGGTTGTTCCCCTTTTTGATTAGTAACAGGTGCTGGTTTGTTGTGTTGTTGGGTCGTTCTGGTTTAGTTTGATTGTGGGCAAAGCTTTGTGTTATTGATTATTTGCTTCATTAAACGATCTTCAGGTTTTTTTCAATGATTTTATTGATTAGAATTTTGTTTTGGGAGGTGGGTAAAGTAGTCTCTTTTTCTTTGTGTGTGTGTAATTATGTTTTGGACAAGTGAAAGGTGATGGTTTTATGTGATTTTACTTGGGGTTTCTTGTTGTTACTCTTTTTAACTTTGCAGAGGACTAAATGATACTGGTGATTAATCTGATGTTCCAGTTTTATCTTGTTGTAAATAAATTATCTTCTTGATTGTGACTGTCATAGACTTTGTAACTTTTTTTTTTTTTTAATAAATAGGTTTTTATGTGATTTTGTTTGGCTTTTACTTGAAATGAATTGAATTGGACAATGGATTTTGGTTTATTTATGTTCTGCTCTTCTTTCATTATCAGCAAATGAACATGTTTATACTTTTATTTTATTTTTATAGGACAAATATTTAGAGTCTTGTGTTTGTCTGGCTGCCTATGTTTTCAAGCGAACTGTTGTCGGCAGTAGACTAAGAAATGTAAAATCTGTGGGAAATTGTATGAATAAAATATTGTATGGACAAATTTGGCGGTTTCAAACGCTGAGTCCCTTAGATTTCTTGTGATGTTCAGGCTCCATTATCCTCTTCTCTGTCCAATTTGCATTTCTTTGGACTTTCTTATTTACAAGAATTTCAATCTCACCTCTTTCTTGGACGGTAAGTTTAATTCATAACGAGTCAGAATAAAAGTCAAAGAACTTAGAAAGGTATTAACTTTAAGATATATCTCATTCGTTTCTAGTATAGCCAATGATTTATTTGATGGATATATCTGCAAAGTAAGTTTAGAGCCACTGAATCAAACATTGATGAATTTCCTAATATATGGCGTTAATAGGCATCTTGCTTTGCTTATTCAGGTTGTTGATATTTAGATATAAAACAGCTGATAATCAGGAACTCAGGTCCCTGCTGCTATGTCTTCGTCTTGTCCGGCTTTTCCTACTCCTATCAAAGAGAAGTATCCCATTTTACCTGGTTCTTGTCAGGTTTCATCAGGAAGGGAAGTGATAAAGAACTCCATATCACCTCAAGAATCTTCATTAGCTCCCAGCAATGGAACCCCTGGGAATTCGTCTTCATCACCTTCCATAGCAGCCGATGATATGCATGCCTTGGGTCTAGCACATCATCAACATTCTCAAAATCCTGCATTCATTTCTCAGTCATCAAGGGATTTAGCATCCTTGCCAAGACGCGATTCTTCGTTTTCAGAACAGTCCACCGCTTGGATTAATCACTCTCAGGAAAATAAGGATGTTTCTTGGAGTTTAGATCGGCTTCAAAATTTTCTTGATTTGCCTGAACATGTTCCTGCTTCAAATGAGCTGGTGGAAAGAGGCACTGATACCATAGCATCAGACGGCCTTGATAAGAGAAATGATTGGCATGAGTGGGCCGATGGGTTGATCTCAACTCTGGATCCAGACTGGTCCGAGCTTCTTGGTGATACCCATGTCCCAGATCCCAAACTGAAGGTATGTTCCTTAACTATGTTAGATGCAGTTGGCATAGAAATGCCTTAAGCGACTTTTGAGGTCCATTATTTAATTTCTTTGGCCGAGCCTCAGTTAGTTTCTTGTTATTTACTAACTTTTATGATTCACAAGGTGATACAATTTTGCCACCGGTGCTATAACTTCCAAATAATTTGTAACTGTTGGAACTTTTCTTCTTGAAAATATATAAATCTGATCTCTTCAGAACTTTTAACTACCGAAAATCAACTAACTGATGAATTTTTATATTATTTCAGAATTACCTACCAAGGACATTTTCCCTTGGAGAAAAAGCACTTGTTTGTGGATGAAACCCCCATTTTCTTAGCCTTTGGCTTCCTTGAGTTTTTCATTTCTTTTGCTTTATGAGAAAACTAAAACATGTGTCAGGTTGCAAAACCTTCTGGAGATATCTCAAAGCAACAGCCTCAGCTTCATGAGAATCAATCTGCACCACATTTTGAATTTTCTAGCGATGCTAACCCATCATCCGCTGCTCCTCCAACAAAGTCTCGTATGCGTTGGACACCTGAGCTTCATGAGGCTTTTTTGGAAGCTGTTAATCAGCTGGGTGGCAGTGAACGTGCGTACTCCTAGTCATTTTGTGAATTTTCATCTCAAATGCATGTAGACGATTTTTTATTTACATCATTTGCTAATTTTGGTGAATAATTTAAACTTACAGGAGCTACTCCAAAAGGCATCTTAAAGCTGATGAATGTTGAAGGCTTAACAATCTATCATGTTAAAAGTCATCTGCAGGTCTATATGTAATCTCGTTTTGTTGATCCTTTTAACTACTTTCTCAAAAAATCTTATAAATTTATTGGAATATTTTCCTGTTTGGAATCCAGAAATATAGAACCGCCAGATACAAGCCAGAATCGTCAGAAGGTACGACAACTAGAATACTTTTCAACTATGTTCACAAAAGTTTCTTATATCATTTTGACTTTTTCTTCTCTCATTATTGTCTGCTTAGTATACCATTATGTTGTTTCTTTGTATCTCTTTCCATTCCCAATGCTCAAGCAGTAGCACGCGTCCACATAAGAACTCAATGCAGTAAGACAACTGGCTTAAATGTATTATTCACTTCTCATTGCAGGAACATCAGAGAAAAAAATTACTTTCATCGAAGAAATGAAATCCTTAGACTTGAAGACGTAAGTAAAATATTCTTCTACCATTTCTTTATGAAATTTTGTTCGATTAAAGTTTTATTTATCTGGTCTTACGCTTCAAGCAACAATTTTGCAAATTTGTCAGAATAGGTAGTTCTAATCTCATGTAGTGTTATAGTGAAAAGCTCAATTGACCTATCATCCTTTTCATTGATAGCTTGGTTGCCTCTTATTGTTTATATTGCAACATATGACCTTTAGAATGGAAGTCAAACTAGAATTGAAAACATCATTTTAGCAGCTGTGAGATTTGGCACTAACTATTTGTCTCACTTTCCTGGAAGAAGATTCGAGAATATCCATATGGTGTAGCTTAGTCTTTTTCAAATTCTGCCTCAACATAAATTTCTTCTATCCTTCATCAATGAAACCAATTCAAATAATATACTTTTTGCACTTCACATTATCTGCTTCCTATGTGTAACAAGCCGTGTATGTATTGCAAGTGTTGTCATCCGCGCATCCTCGGATTCTAGAAAGCGTGACTGTTTGATTACCTATATATTGTCCTCTTGTCAGCTTCAAAAGTTAGATGTCTTTGTTGTAGCTTAATCCAACTTTGTATATATATATATATATATATATATATACATACATATATTCTGTTTCAATACCCTCAATAAATAACCTGATTTTGGCCTTTGAATTTTTTATTACAGGAGTACAGGAATTACTGAAGCATTGAGATTGCAGGTGGAAGTTCAGAAGCAGCTCCATGAACAACTTGAGGTATGCTACTGTTAACTAAGCATTGATTTGCTCGATGCTCAGTTGCAGATTATGCAAGGCTAACACAGTGCATGGCTAATGTCTTCTTTCTCATATAATAACTTCTTTTTCGTGCTCAACCACGTTACCATAGGTAGGTTTTTTAGTTATCTACTTTAGCATTTGTTATCTGTAATCTTAAATTCTCCAAACATACCCCATTTGAGAACTGGCAAGCATGTGGCTGATAAGAAATGGGTTCAGATTATTGTTTAACGAGTCACAATGAACCCTTTTTCAATGGAGTTGCTGGAAGTAGTACATGTTTTGCATGGACCGAAACTTGCACCCATGCATCGTTAAAAGGCACAGGTATATGCATGTTTATAAATGCAAACATATTTCCTAACGCCGGGTACGTTCTTCCTCCAGATTCAGAGAAATTTGCAGCTGCGAATTGAAGAACAAGGCAGGTATCTGCAAATGATGTTTGAGAAACAGAAGAAGATGGAGGGTGAAAAAGGCGAGGCACCCTCTTCGGCCCTCGGTGACCCTCCTGCACCATTACTAGGCTTAGTGCACCAACCTTCTAAGAATGATGAATCAGAAGAGTTAGACCAAGATCACTCAAGAACCGGGATTGAGCCAGGAAATGCTGGCACCAAAGAGGAAAAAAGTTCCCAGGACATAAGCAGGAGGCAGAAGGCATCGGAAATAGAATTGACTGACCATGTAGCAAAAAATGATGACAAGTCCAGTTTCCCAGTCTCAAAACGGGCAAGAACAGAGAAATAGCAGTATTGTTAAACTTGCAAGTCTGATAAATGATCTTTTTATAGACAACATTGCAGTGCTCCTGGAGATGATGTTGTTAAGACAGAATCATCTGATTGAAACCAGGAATTCCTTGAACATTAGATCTTAGATTGAACTTCATGTGAATACTCAACATGACTCTTTTCATTTTGAAATAATCATTAGGCTTCAACATATTAACATGGTAGACATGAACATAGGGTACTGTCCAATTGGATCCATTGGATCTCATGATTTTTCATAAAAAGTGTTATACAAATCGAAGATAGTATGAACATTTATATACACAGCTAAAGTTAAAAATGCAATTGACGTGAAATTCATTTTTTTCTTTTAAGATCATGAAATCCTCTTTCACTCGAACGAAAATTTATTATTTTTAATGGCACATTGCTGGCTCCTAAAATCAAATCAACTTTGAAAGTTATGGTTTACACAATTTTCAAGGTATTATCAATTTCATCGTATTGAATTTCACATTACAAAAAGAAAAAAAATCTCACTTAAAAATGATACAAACATTTATATATTCAATCGTATTTTAAAATTCGATCGATATGCCCCTGCAGGATCATGACCCTCATATTGTCGATTGTTTCCTTTAGTCCCTTCGAATGTTGACCTTCCTATTCTAAAGCATATGCATTGAGACAAGACTAACAAGCTTTTACCTTGCTTGTGCAACATTTTGACGTATTAAATTTCACAACTTTGTTTCCTTTACTATAAACAAAAAATAACTGTGGAAAATGCAGACTACCAAATGGTTCTTTTATCTTCGAATTTACAAAATGTTAAGGAAACACAAAGAAAAAAAAAAGCAGAAGGTCAACGCAATGACCAAAATAATTAAAAAAAAAAAAAAGAAATCGCGTTGTTAATGTTTAAATTAAAAATTATTAGATTAATATATTAAAAAATTGAAATTGTTAGCAACCTTGTATCCTGCATTATTTTTTTTTTTTTATTATTAATTTTTTGGGGTGTCTAATAATAGAACCTGGGCAGTAGCTAGAAAACGCGGCTTAACCCGAGGCCTTAGGACTTGAAGCTTTGTCATCTGCGGACAGCTACAACGAAGAACAAAGAGATTAGTTAATCTTCTTCGACCAAAAATAAAAGGAAAAAAAAAAGCTGCTCTAACCCCAAATCAAGATAACCGAAGCTGGAAAGTTTTACAAGAAGAGAAAGCGGCGGCGGTAGAAGAAGAGAAGAAGAAGAAGATGTTGTTTCAAGTGGGAGGACAAGGGGCTCGTCCCACCTTCTTTGAAATGGCTGCTGCTCAGCAACTCCCTGCTAGTCTCCGAGCGGCCCTTACTTACTCAATAGGGGTCAGCGTTTATCTATCCGTCTCATTAAAAAAAAAAACAGTTTTTTTTTTGTTTTTAAATTATGAAATGCCCATTTTACTTTTCCTTCTTGATTTCTCAAAATTGTTCAGTTTTTCTATGAAATTTGCCTATTCAATTTCTGGGTCAATCTTGGGTTTTTTTTTTTTAAATATGCTTGTTTCTGTAACTTTTAGAATGAAATAAATTGATGGTTCTAGTTAATTACCTGGGAAACAAGCTTCAGTTTGATTATAAGCACCTTTTTTCTCATTGTTTAGTGGGACTTTAAATTGATTAGAATTTTTTGTCTCTCAGATTGCTTCAATAACTACAATCTTTTTTTGTGGTTGCAATTACTGCTATTATAGCTACCTGAGATTAAATACTTTGAGGTTTATTTGTGAATTGATAGGTATTGGCATTGAGAAGACCATTTCTTCATAAAGTGTTAGACTATGAAGATGAATTCTTTGCTTTGCTGATGTTAGTTCTTGAGACTCATAGCTTACGAACTACAGGTTTCCTTCTCCTCTGAATTTTTTTTTTTAGTTTCTATGGTTACTTGAATTTCTTTTTGAGGCATTTTGGCTCGGCATGTATTCGAATCTTCCCATTACCTCATTCTAGACAGTGTTTTATGTATCCCATTTTTTAGTTTTCTTCCAAATTACTTGTGCTCTTCTGCTATACTTTAATGCTCATTCTGATTTCACCTGTTGTTTTTGCACATTACGTTTGTTGTACATGTTGCAATATTAGTTTTCTTGTCATGTGTCTTGATGAACTATGGATCTGTTTTTGTTGCTTCCCTGTGTGAAATATAATGTAATCTATGACAATGACAGCAGAGAACGTGTTAAAAATTGTACTATGTGTCATATATAATTGTTCTTTTGTGCACCAAAGGAAATTTATTCCCTTCCATGTTAGTTCTTAAAGGAATTCAAGGTCTTGCTAACAAATTTCTTATATTGGAAGCTTATAATAATTCCCATTATATGTTGTTTGCAGTGTTTGGTTGTAAATTTTACACTAATTTTGTTATTTGCAGTTGGAAGATGCATGTTTGACTCAGTTCACGGGACTCATTTTTCTAGTATACTATTCTTTTACAGATGCTTCTTTTTCTGAGTCTCTATATGGATTGCGGAGGAGAGCAGCAAAAATAAGAACAAAACAGGCTGACATCCGATCAAAGTCTAATGATAGGATCCAGCATTCTAGTCTAGGAAGGCGGCAAAGAGTTCTTTCAGTTGTATTTTTGGTAGAATTCTGCATCCTTCTTTTATTAAGATGTTTTAAGAACCTTAGAATCAAGTAATCTACTAAAATTCTTCCCTATAAGCGATCATATTTTGTTGTAAAGCATTAATTAGCGTATTGACAGTTTTAATTAACGCTCATGCTCTATCACCAGTATCCCTCCACAACCATTGCTGGATTCAGCAGTAACCTCTGATTTTGCTATATCTTTCTAGGTTGTTTTGCCATACTTTAAGTCGAAATTGCATTCAATTTATAACAAAGAAAGGGAAGCTAGGCTTCAAGCAAGTTTATGGGGTCCTGGTGATGAAAGATTTGAAGATGTTGACCACTTTGATGAAGGGGCGGCCTCCATTGATTCAAGAACATTAACAGAAACTGAAACAACAATAAGAGCACGATTGGCTAAAAATATTCAGAAAGTTGTTGGCACATGTTATCCGTGGCTACATGCTACCACTGAAGGTGTGTTCAGATCTAAGTTAACATTTTGTATTCCTGTTTGCAAGAATGAAGGTAATTAATTTATCCAATCATTGTCCATGGACAACCATAACCTAAAGTGGAACCTGTGTTTGAGAAGATTAGGGGTGAGCAATGATATTTTGTGATGACGAATTAATAATTTAATAGCTAAATTATGGTTGCTGATTGTGGTTCTATAACTATCTAATATAAATCTGCATAATTTAGGTTTTCTGATTGTGTGCAACCATAGTTGTATTTGGTAATGATTTTTTGAATAGCTTTGAATATTCATTAGCTGTTTTTGACCATGCTTTGGTTGGATCTCAAGTGCCGTTCTTTAATCTAACGTTGAATTTTCTGGTGCAGGATTAACATTCACTTATCAACTTTTATATCTGCTGGACGCTACCAGGTTCTATTCTGTTGGATTACATGCACTGGGGATTCATGTTTGTCGAGCATCGGGACAAGAATTGGTATTAGATTCCACG
This sequence comes from Adansonia grandidieri, assembly GCA_038382065.1. NCBI lineage: Eukaryota > Viridiplantae > Streptophyta > Magnoliopsida > Malvales > Malvaceae > Adansonia > Adansonia grandidieri. The sequence continues at coordinate 6,926,452 of JBBYHK010000005.1, forward strand.
ATAATTTTTGTTCTCTATCTGCATGTTTTATTACATATGTCCATAGAGCAGTATTTTTGTTGCTATTCCATGCTCTATACAGGTGCACGCATGGACCATGACAGACTCGCACACACACACACATGCACACTTGGATGCATAAGACTTAAAAATGTTGATAATAGATTTATTTGTCCAGCCATTTTTTCTTATCTATACTGTATACATGGAAACATACTCAGTATACTTATTTTGATGTCAAGGTAGATGGATACTTCTTCTAGAATTTCAAAAATTCGAAGTCGGGAGCGTGAGAGGCTTCGGGGTCCTCCATGGTTAAAGGTCTGTTTCTGTAAATATTTTAGTTCGGACCATTGAGATTGTTACCAAAATTGTTTATCTAACTTTAACTAATGTTATTTTATGTCACATATTGATTAGACAATATAAATCCTGCAGGCAATACAAGGAGCTTTGCTTAAATGCACATATTTAGTGTTGGACTATGCACAAACTGGTTTAATTGCTGCAGTATTTATCTTCAAAGTGAGTTCAGTTCACTGGTTATAAAATTTACTGCCCTTTATGGTTTAGGATGCTATATGTTATTATTAGCTATTTTGAAAAACATAAAATATGTAGAAATTTATTGGATATCACATTTTTCAAAGTCAAAATCTGCAATAGCTGGAAATCAGTTTCTCATTTTTTTTTTAAGGTCACAACAGTGATTATGTTATTCCATCATGGGCTTATAATATTCTTTGATAGAACTCATGTAGTTTTTCTTTTAACCTTGATTCACCTTCTTGTATTTATTTCTATCCGACTTTATAATAAAGTAGGACCAGATGCCATCCCTTAGGTCATAAATGATATCAATTTAATCTGACACTTGGTAAAGTTTTGTCTTCCTTTGCGAAGTTAATATTTGTCTGTTAAGTATTCATTTTTATTCTTTGTTTCTTGAAACCAGTTGGTGTCTTTTTATGTGACTTTAACTTTATTTCTGGGAATAGTAATGGAATTAACTATTATTTCCATTTCAATATGGATTGTCTTTGTTTTTGTGCAATGATCATAGATGATGGAATGGTGGTATCAATCTGCTGAGGAGAGAATGTCAGCTCCAACTGTGTACCCCCCACCTCCACCTCCGCCACCCCCAAAGGTGAGGAATTCACCTCTCGATTTCCTTGCACACAGGCATGCATACGCATGCATATGAAACCAGTCCTCATTATTTCAAGGACAATATTTCTTCTAAGAAAACATAGAATTAGTGTGAGCATTTTTTTTACATATGTTTCATTGTATTTATTGATGGATATTAAATCTGGGATATTTCACCAAGGATATGATGGCATTGTTTCATTTATTGCATTTGACATAAACTATGCAACGATTTGAGGATTTCAACAGCAGATTCTATTTATCCCCAATCAGAAAATAGAAGAAATAAGAAGGGGCAAGCTTTTGTCACTATGTTGCCGGAAAACCAAATATTTGACATCATCTTTGCAGGTTGCCAAAGATGGGATCTCCCTGCCACCTGATAGAACAATCTGCCCATTGTGCGCACAGAAGCGTGCAAATCCATCAGTAGTTACAGTTTCGGGATTTGTCTTCTGTTATGCTTGCATACACAAGTATATTTCTCAGGTAGGCCTTCAAACCCTATTAAGTGAACCAAATGAACTCTTTTGCAGTTTGCATCCGATGATACGTAGGGAAACTTGCCAAAAGGGCTTCTTAGAATGTATGAATTACTTCTGGAAGGATAACTTTAATCAGATCATATTTTATTATCTTTTCCACCTGTTCCAAATCTCAAATGAAACTTCACTAGACTTCCTTTGAAGTATTGAGTGGCGTAACTTGAGTAGTTTAGAAATATTGGAGATGCTATCTTCTTAAGCCACCTTCAATTTTTGTCTGCTATAAGCAAACGGTTATGTTTTACTTAGTTGTTGATGTTAAGCAATTTCTCTCTAAGCCAACGTCAATGGAAATTGAAGGTGACTCCCTACTTAAGACCAAAGTTTCAATGCGCGTCTGTGAAAAAACCTAGAGGTTTATTTCATGCATTTCACAGTTTTAGTTGTTTTTACTAGCTTATAAAAGCCGATTATACGTGTTGATCTTCATCTTTAGTTCTATTCGAGTATATTTTTTTTTACCTGATGCACTTATTTGATTTGTGCTTTATTCCATTTTCACAGTATAAGCGCTGCCCTATCACATTAATGCCGGCAGACATTGACCAGATAAGGCGGCTCTTTCATGATGTGTAATAATATCCTTGGCTGGGTATTGTGGATGTGAAATAATTCATTTTTATACATTTTCAACAGCCAAATCATTGATAAAGCTACCAAAAGGGCAATGAGGGCCAGGACGACCACAACAAAAGAATGTAGGGAATTCCTTGTTTTTTGTGCTATCACGCTGCCATTATTTCTGGCGTTTTCAAAAGTTATTTATGTAAGCAATTAGGTATCTTTGAAACTAAAAATATCCAAACTATG
>JBBYHK010000005.1:6931305-6942731 GCA_038382065.1 Adansonia grandidieri
AAAAAAAAAAAAGGCAACAGTGCCATGAGATTGATTCTGTAGCTTTCAATTGCCGATGAGGTGGGATGATGTTGAAAATGAGAGAAGTAAGGTCGTGGGGGCCCTTTCGTTGAAATATGTGGGAATTGAACCATTTTTTGGGGCATAATAGATATATAATAGAAATATGCTCTTTCTAACCGCACCAAACACCCCTATATATGTAGTTGAAATATATTCTTTCTACCTGCACCAAACAACCCTATATATTTGCTTATTTTTATGTTCATTTGTTTCACTTTCTATCAAAGATAGAGGCAACTGCTACTTAAAGATCAAACCTCCAATGGCACAAAATTCTAACCCAAAAGACAAAATGACCAGCACTTTTACCCTGCTACAATAGTCAGAGTATGTACGATAATTACATGACATGTATGTGTCTTTGTTTTGTTCTTTGAGAAACTGAAGACATGGGTGGTTCCCCAAGGCTTTTGCGCCTTTTTTTTTTCTCCCTCTGCCATTACTGCAAAGTTTTTGTTCTTTTCTTCCTGGGTTTTGCTTAAAAAATCTCTTTTTTTTTATTGAATTTTGAATTTTCCGAAAAATATAAATTCTGAAAATAAAATGACCTCACAACTTTTACAGTGTTTTTTTTTTTTTTAAATTGCTTTATTGAAGATCCTTATCTTCCTTCATTTGTTTTGTAGTAATCTTTGGTGGCATGTGTCCTTTTTGCATGTTATTTTATCTTTTTGTTACTGTTTTTGAAGGCTATTAAATAAACTTAAGGTTTATCTTTATTATTTTCTTTTTCTTTTTCTGAATATTTCCCACTGTTTTAGAACTTCAATTTGATATTATCATTTTCTTTTTCTTCTTTTTTCTTTTGGGTTTATCTCTTTTTTACCTTTGCATTCATCTATTAAGATTTTGCTCAGTGTAAGCTGTTCTTGAATTTTTTTTTTTTTCAAGACAGAATTTGATTACCTTTTTTCCTTTTCATTTTAATGGATGAATGCTTGCATAATTGAAATAGGTTTACAAAATTTACTGTGAATTGAACTTCACCTAGTAAGAGCTTTTTATTTTTATTATTTTTTTTCTCTTTATTCTCTGCTTGGTTTATTTTTTTCTTCCTCTCTACAGGTGTAAAGTCTGATGAGAATTTTCAATTTATTTTGTAGCTGTAAGGAAAAGATACCAATGGACCACAAAGGCCTAAGGAGTTATTAATGGTGAAGTGAATGGTCGTGATAATTTGAGAGTGACAAATTAGTGAATGTGTTTCTTTTGTTTATCTTTGATTGGTTGGACATAAAGCAACTTTCAACCTTCAGTTTCATATGAAAAAAAGGAAAAATCAACTTAGTTAGTACTAAATCAAATGTTTTAATGTGATTTTATAGTTGCAATGTTGGTTGGCAAGTCATGAAATTCATTTGAAAAAAAAAAGTTTTTAGGGTTCTTTTCTTCGGAAGTTTGAATAAAAGAGAAGAAGATCATGGAGTCAACAAACCAGAAGCAGTTTTTAGAGAGAATTGTTTCACTAAGAGCTTTGCAAATGGGAAGTTCATTCCCATGTCAGATTTGTGTGGTGGGTTTTCTTTGTGGAGTTTGCCTGACTTCTTTGTTCCTAGCTGTTCTTACTTCTGTTGGTACTTTTGGGCTTGCTGGGATTTCATTTTCGTCGTTATCGTTGGGGATTTCTCCATGGAATTCAAGTTCTGAGATAACCAGTAAGTTAAATATTTCTTCATATTTTACTATTATGCTGTAGAATTCATCTTTTTTCAATATTAATTGTATAAATATTTGCTGGTTTAATGGCTTAAAGAAAAATTCAGATGAAATAGGGCAGAATTGAGTTCTTAGTATTTCACATAATGATAGATATGATGTTCTGCAAATACGTAAATTGCCGGTGAAGTTTAGTAAAAAAAATTTTTTTTGACAGATTGATGCATGAAATGATGAATATGATGATCTAAGGGTGTTCTTGAAGTAACGAAAAAGTTGGGAATTACTTGTTCCACACATTTGTTGTTTACTTCTTTGGATGGATGACGACTTTTGACTAAGTCTTTAGATAAATTATTGATTAGTTTTTTAATTCGTTTCACTAGTATCACCCATTTTGGACTTTTTAAATGTTATTCAAATTCGGGTGAGTGGCATATACGGTCATGTCTAATGCGGGTATATGTTCAGTTTTTTAAAGTTATTTTATGTATTTAAAAAATCATATCGTCGTATCTATGTCTGAATATGTGTTGGACCAACACTAGGTATTAATTCAGTTCACCAACCACCATGGACTTGAAATATACGGTCATGTCTAATGCGGGTATATGTTCAGTTTTTTAAAGTTATTTTATGTATTTAAAAAATCATATCGTCGTATCTATGTCTGAATATGTGTTGGACCAACACTAGGTATTAATTCAGTTCACCAACCACCATGGACTTGAAATAGATTTGTATTTTGAGAATTTCTTGAATGTAAAGGAATAAATGTTTGATTTAACATCAATGCATATTCCTTATTGAAATGCAGATGTTGTTACAAGTTCGGACTGCAAAATTAAGATAAAACAAACAGAGAGATTGGTGGATTCGACTCGATGTGAAACAGAGAGCAATGATAATGAGAGAGTTTCTTTGCTAACTGAAGCTTGGGGTGCTTTACTAGCTGATAGGGAACCTGAAGAAAGCGAGTTCTTGCAAAGATTCAGGCTCAGTAAATCCAGTGTGCCCAATGCCCCTCATTTAGAGAACTGCAAATTGAGTGCGCAAGTGAATAAGCGTCTCGACACACGTTCACAAGTCGGGATATTTCCCCCATGGACAACTTGGAAGGGTTCACTAGGCATGTATCCCGCTACTGCAGCTGATCGGAATATAAGAAGCTTTGAGCATCAAACTGTATTTGAGGGCGCTTATCCTCCATGGGTATGTTCCTTTTCTAGATAATCCCTCGACATATTCAGTTGCATTGCTTTTAAGAAAGCTGAAATCTATGATTTATGATGAATACTATAAATTGGCTGTGTTGTGATTTGTTTTCTTGGAATTAAGAAATTATGCACATATTCTGCAAAAACATACGTTTTGTTGCTTCTTAATCATTTCCGAAAATCGGGACCTTTTGCAGATTGAGGGATCAGATGAAGAAAACTATCCTCTTACCAGGAAAGTGCAGCGTGACATTTGGATCCATCAGCATCCAGTAAACTGCAGTGATCCTAACATAAAATTTCTTGTGGCTGACTGGGAAAAACTACCTGGCTTTGGCATTGGGGCTCAGCTTGCCGGTATGGCGGGACTTCTCGCCATTGCAATCAATGAGAAAAGGGTGCTTGTTACTGGATATTACAATCGCGCTGACCACGACAGTTGCAAAGGTATGAACTTTTAACAACTTATTGCTTGATTGATATGTGACATTTTTTTGGGTAATTACCTTACTAATATTGCTACGATGTTGTGTATTTTAGCATCGCGGAAAAGTTGGTCTTGCTACTTCTTCCTAGAGACATCCCAGGAATGCCGAGACCATGCATTTGAGCTTATGCACAAAAAACAGGCATGGGAAAAGGGAATAATAAAAGGAAAAGATAGTTATAATTCAAAGGAAATATGGACAGGGAAGATTCCAAGGTAAGCAATTGAAATTTGCAATTTTATGAATTTGTACTGAACTTGAACTTGGGAGAATATTATTATTATTAGAATATCTTTAGTCAGTGAATTTCACTATTTGATGCAGGGTATGGGGTGATCCTTGGAGTTATTTGCAGCCTACAACGGAGATAAATGGAAGTTTAATTGCTTCTCACCATAAAATGGACCGAAGGTGGTGGAGAGCACAGGTACAACTTAAAGGGGTTATTTACGTTACATAACGCTAAGCTATGCCATATCTGTTGATTTCCTTTCAACATTAAGTTTTTGAAGTATCAATTTGCGGCAAGTGTTAATAAACTATGTTATTCATATTCGAGAGTGAGAGTTGAATATAGGCATCTGCCAAACACAAGTCCGAATATATGTTATTCTTTGACTAATTAGAATACCATTTATTATTGACAGGCTGTTCGCTATCTAATGAGATTTCAAACAGAGTACACTTGTGGCTTGTTGAACATAGCTCGACATGCTGCATTTGGGAAAGAAGCCGCAAAAATGGTTCTTGAAAGTATTGACAGAGAGTGGCCAAAGGTTTGTTCATCTAAGCCCTTAGCCCTTTGGTATTTGACTTCTACTTACATGTAAGTAATTTACACTAAGTTGAGAATCTTCCGATCTCAAAGGCTGATGCTATTTGCCTCACTTTTCGTACCTCCTTGTCTAATGGACATGAAGGTACCTAACTATCGAATGAGTAGGGAGGGTGAGTTTATTTTCATGCATGCTCATATGCAGTATTACCTGGACCATTTATTTTTCTCTAAGCACCCTTGTCCGACACCTACGTCCGACACGTGTTCCTGAGTTCTAGTAACTAGCTCATATGTAATGGAAAGCTAACTAGAACTGAATCTTGAGCACCTACTTCTTTGAAGAAAGAACTATTACCATGCATGCTGAACTCAATTCTGATTTAAACTGTCCCTTGAGACTATTACTTATTGACAGCTCTCATAACAGGTGATTACGAACAAGCCGAAGTCAGACATTGAAAAATTTGTGTGGTCAACTCACAGACCTTGGGTCCCTAGGCCATTGCTAAGTATGCATGTAAGAATGGGAGACAAGGCATGTGAAATGAAAGTGGTCGAATTTGAAGAATATATGGAACTTGCTCACCGTATTAGAAAGCGCTTTCCACATCTCAAGAACATTTGGCTCTCCACTGAAATGCAGGTTAGCATTTATCACATAGTTACTCACCAGAAACAAAAGAATGAATATGCTGCTGATGTGCATCTATATCTATATCCCCAATGGCTCTGACTAAATTTCAGGAAGTGATCGATAAAACAAAATCATACCCTCATTGGAACTTCTACTACACAAATGTGAAACGCCAAGTGGGGAACGTATCAATGGCTACATATGAGGCAAGTCTGGGAAGGAAAACCAGCACGAACTATCCTCTTGTTAATTTCTTGATGGCAGTTGAATCTGACTTTTTTATCGGTGCATTGGGATCAACATGGTGCTTCCTGATAGATGGCATGAGGAACACCGGAGGAAAAGTAATGGCCGGATATTTAAGTGTCAACAAGGATAGATTCTGGTAGAGACTTCTGAGAACCAGAAATTGGCTGTAGGCATGTAGATTAAATCAACAATCTACAGCTATTAAATTTGTTCAAACATGCACTTTTCACACAATTTTGTGCCTTCCTGTACATATTTAAATGAACAGATCACTAGTGGCATATGTAGATATCGTTGGCCATCATTTGCAGGAAAATTAATATCCACTCGGAAGCTTTACAGAAAAATGAGGTTAACAATGCCTAGCACCAAAACCAGAAAAGAGATGAGCTAAGTCTTGGAAAGGAGCAGAAGAAAAGACGAATTATCAAGAACTAACAATGGCAAGTAAAAAGAATAACAGTCACAAAAATGAAACTTTGATGACCATGGACTTCAGATACATCGATTACACGTCCAAGAAAAATTAGAATTGAAACATGCTAATAAATAAACGAGGAGATTTTGTCCCTCTTAAATTTCACATCACATAACGATACAACAACAAAAGAAGCAACGGCTCTCCTTAATCAAAAAGATTTACTTATCTGCAAATAAACTGCCCCCATATGGCGAAGTGCATAGTAAAATGTCAGATGGGTACGGTGAGGAGGCTTACCTCCTCTTATCTCTTGCAGATGCCGCTGAAGGGATAAAACGACAGAGAGCGTGTAATTATTCTTCCACCTCGTCATTCGCCTGCTGACCTCCATCCCCACCTTTGGCTGCTGCCTGCCTTCTGTGCTTCTTGCTTTTGGCTTTCTTGGCTTTCATGCGACGTTTTTTCTCGTTAGCATCAACCCACGTATAATCAGATGGTATGTGGAAAGGATCAACCTCGTCCTTATACTGATGACTATCACTATCACTTGACTGGCCACTGCGACTGCCTCTCATCCACGAAATCCATGATGTTGAACCCTCTGATTCTTTTGACTTAGCATCCTGGAAATGAACTGGGCTTGAAGGAGGTGTTGTGAACTCCTCCAACGGCTGAAGCTCCTCAAATTTTGTGAAAGTGACAAGGACTCGAATAGTTGGGACTATAGGGATTGCAACCTGGAATGGGGAATATGAGACATCAGTATGAAGTCATTCAAAACTTAAATAGAAAACTTCAGGGGGGAAAAAAAGATATTTTCCAGAAACCAACCCAATAAAAACTGTTGAGAAAGCATGTTAGTAGCCAACCCCAACCAAAAAAAAACCTTTTCCCTTTTTCTTTTCCAGTAGCGGGAATATTTTATGATATTAGCCAGTATTCACCCCCATAAGTCACCACTTTCTGGCTGTACCAGCGCATTCCACAGACTAACATTTAAAATGAAGATCGTATACCATAAGGGCCGTTTTCAAAGTTAATAACAGTTGAAGTGTTAAAAGGAAAGACAATAGAAAGTGGCAAGAAGAAATAGGTAAGTATTTTGCTGCCTCACCATAATAATGCACGCAGCATGTGGTTCAATGTCAACAAGGTGGCCTCCTAAACTAGAAATACAAATGTAGAAATGTAAATAGTGACCAAAATCATACTTTGTTGTGTCCGCTTCTATATACATATTTTAATGTAGAGTCCTGGGCAGATTCCAGCAATATGGCAAACTAAATATAGATTTTAAAAGTGGCTTCGCCTTCGGAACTTATACAGTCCAACATAACTTAAACCTCCAAACCTTATAAAATATTCATCTCTACATTCAAGGGTAATTTATAGTTTCAAGCACCCAGTCAATTTGAACTATTAAATGCCAATACTCTCTTAATACCTATTTAGACCCAAGCTTCACCCAGTGACTTGAGCACGGATCTGGAAGCATCAGCACTAATGCACTATGATAGTTGCACGAATTGTAGATCCAACAGAAAGATGGTTAAAGAGCATATTACCCTCAAATAGTTTTTATTTCTCCACCAACCAAGTACAAAAACTACCTCAGCCTTCTATCATCAGACACAAACACCATCAACACATTTTAGGTCAGCAATCCCCAATCACTCCTAAGATTTTCAACCAGAAACAATGTTAGTAATATCAGAATGACATCTGATATGTATGTCCTTAAGTTTTTCACTACCATTACATAAGTAGTTTTCAAATAAAATAAGCTCACAATCTTCTGTAGTTCTGTACCTCAATTCACTGGTTATCACAAAACAACCCCCCTACTTCAGCACTTATTCAACTTAAATTCTAATCATCATTAAACAATGCGATTGCATTTAAGACACCATAGGACCAAGGACACCACTGATAGACTCATTTCCCGTGCTTGTTAAAATTAATATGAAGAAAATGACGTGATTAGATCACAGGAAACAAGCAAGTAAAATAAGACCATCAAAATGTTAATAGCAATTTCCGTATTTTTCTAACCTAGGACAATTTTTCCTGCCTAAAGATATTGATACCTCTTTATTTTAAGACATGACTACCACTCTTAGTTAACAGTGAAGCCTCAATTCTACTTTCAGTATTTTCTTTTTTATCATCATTTCTTCTGTTTCCAATAAAATAGATGGCAAAAATTGCATTAATATTAAAAAAAAAAAAAGCATGAATTATGCTAAAATTAAAAACTAAGCTGGATTTTTAACATAAAATCAGATAATTGTTTTGAGTTATTGATCATATATATCTTAAATTACCTTGACTGGAAATGTGCCCAACGGCAGTTTAGTTGTCAAAAGCTCCCTTAATCTCCTTATAGCCTTGACCTTGTTGGCTAATATGTCAAGTAGAGGCAAAAGTTCCTCTGTCTTTAAAGGGAAATCAGGTGTCAACCATAAAACAGGTCTCAAGCCCTTCTTGTACTCACTCTCATGTTTAGCATCAGAAATGCCCCCTTTCTTCTTCTTCTTCTTGCTGCCTTTATCTTTACCCTTTTTGCCATCCGCAGCATCTTCCTTTGTAAATTCGGAAGATGATTTGCGACTATCAACTTGTCTCTGATTGCTACCTTCAGGGGCCAATTTGGAGAATTTCGCAATCTTTGAATCATCAGGATCATCACTATTCTTTGAGCTTTTCTTATTCCAGCCAAACCAGCCCTTCTTCTCCTTAGCAACACCATTTGATTCAAAATTTTCATTGGAACCTCCTGAGCCATTTTCTTGGCAGTCAACAACTCCATGCTCATCGTCATCAAAAAAGCCATCAGAATTTCCCATATGAAGTGCCGAATTCAACTGCACCCTTTCCTCAGCTGTCAGTACATCATCATACTCGTCATTCTCACCACCATTTGGTATCCTGTCTTCATCGTCCACAGAAAAAAGCTCTTCATCAGTCATTGCACCAGGAACCCTCCTTGACTTCACACTGACTGTCACATGAAGCATATCATAAACTTTAGCCTTCCAGTTTCCAACCATCTCACTTCTCTCTTGTCGTCTCCAATTCAAATGAGGAACAAGCTCAGCCTGTGTGACATCAATACCAGGCCTATACATATTGGTTTGAGACATCAATGCTACTTCATGAGCAACTTCTGATTCTGTTGGTTGTGCACCAGCCCCCTCCAGAGCATTTGTGACTTCTTTTTCTTTATGAGAAAGAACAATCAAAGAGCCTGAAGGAAGAGAAATATTCCCATCCTCGGAAGTGTAGCCTTCCCCAAGAAAGAGGAATGTTTGATCTGATCTTTGAATACGGAACCCATCAAATCCAGCAAGTGTCATATCAGCACGGAGATTTGAACCCCGCTTCCAAATGCGGTAAGTGTCTGATGGAGCAATGCGACCAATGAATGGAATCACTGAACTTTCAAAATGAAAACTTATCTCCATGTAAAAGTCACGGATACGAGCTGCCGAGGCAACAATCCTGGGAAGTCTACGACACCATTTTGCCCAGGCAAGTGGCTGGTAGTGCCGTGCAATGATCATAGCAATCGCCTCTTCCCTAGTGCAAACTGCTTCTTGCAAAGCACTCCAACCATGCTCATTCTGAAGACTCCAATCTGCTCCAGCCACCATCAAAATCTCTGCCGAGATTGGATCTCGCAACCGCACTGCTAAATGCAGCGGAGTCTCCCTACCTGGGACATCACGACGATCTATGACAGTCGAGACAGCATCAGCCTGGAGCTCAGCCTCAAGAGATTCAGCTTCAGTATTAACCTCACCAGCCTTGGCAAGCCGAGGGAGTGTCGAGATGAGGCGCCTAAGCCCAGCATAATCACGGCGGGCAACAGCTAAATGGGCAGGACTATGGGCATACTTGGAAAGATCGTCCATTATACTTAACTCTCTCTTAAGATTTATATTACTAAACTATCATTCCCTCCATCTCCAATACCCCTATCATCGAAAACATAAAAATTAACAAAAATCCACTTCAGCCTTCATCAAATTCTCCAAAACACTATCTTTTAAGATAACCAATTCAAAATTTTCTAAGGTTCCACAACTACCAATATTACTGCTTTTAGGCTTTGCTATTGAACTTATACTAACTTCAGTAAAAAAAAATGGCAATTTTGTAACTTCTTCACCATTGCTCAAATGACGTCCACTTTTTTATCTTCAGTTCCATTTAAGAGAAGTTAAAGCTTCCACAGTGACAGAGTTCATATCTGTAAATGTAAACCCCCCCACCCCCAAAAAAAATATTAAAACAAAAATTAGCTTCAAGAAATAAAATTTCCACATTATCATAAAAAATTGCCTATTTTTTAAACCAAAAAAATAAATTTACAGAAAAAAAAAAAGGAAAAAGAAAATGGAATACCAATATTTTCACTAGTTTAAACTAAATTAAATTTCACAATTTTTTTTCCAAAACACAACCAAAGATATTCATTTATGTTCCTTCCTTCTCCATTTATTTTCATTTATTTTCTACGCAATCAAACGAAAAATAAACACAACTAAAAAAACTTTAAAAAAAAAAAAATAGAGAAAGACAAACCTAAGGAGGCAGCAGCAGCATCCGAAACCCAACCCGATCGATTAGGTTTTTCTTTCCCCTTCAATTTGGCTTCAAAAAAAAAAAAGAAGATAAAACTTCAAACACAGAAGGGGGGGTTAAATCGGAAGGTTAACGTCAATTTCAAGATATAGGATCCGACGAGTCACGATCTGAATCTTTGAAACATTGACTCGCCTCCATACAACGAGTCGACTCAGTCCTCTTCCAAATTCGTTGCTTAAACTCAGATCTCTTTCTCTCTGAGAAAAAAAAATCTTTCGTTTTTCTCTCTCAAAAAAAAATGAATAAATCTATTTTGATTTTCTATCTATCCATTTCTTTCATCTCTGCATATTTTCAGGTCGCATCTCTTTTAACTTTTTTCGCTTCCCTTCCCTCTTGCCGTTTTGGAACGTTAAAATGCCCCTCGCTTTGGCTCGAAATAACTATTTCTGCCATTCACGGCAGTTATTTTGCAGGGACTAATTCACAAATCATTAAAAAACTTTTATTATAATGATTTTAAATTAAAAAAAATCATTTCTTTGTATAATAACTTCAAGTCATTAAAAGTACTTACTTTACTTATTAAGAAGATTTATTATAAACATTGCGCTTTTTAAGAAGATTTATTAGTTTATTTACGATTCATTTTCTTTGATGACTAGCATTAATTAACCACTTTCAACAACTTCATTTTAATAATCAAATTTAATAATAAAAAACATTAATTAATGCATATAATTAATACGATATCAATAATCATAAATATAACGTATAGTATTAATTAAAAATAAATAATATAATTAATAGAATACGATTATTTAAATATAATTAGATTAACTCATAAATCTATGCTATGTCTAAGTTGATTAAAAATATAAAATCTAATTGTCAAAACACAATTAATACATCATCTATTTTTAAATTTAATTAAAAATAATGTATTAAATAAATAAATAAATAAATATTTTTAACAATAAAATTTTAACAAGTTTTTAGGACAATTTTACTTTTTAGGACAATTGCAATTTACTTTCGCTTTTCCAAAATTCCATTTCGCTGTCAGAATGTCTTTTTTATTTTTTATTTTTTCCATGTTTGGTTTCGTCGTCACAGCAAATTTTCGCAGCCAGCCAATCTAGTTGCCCTTGGTTTTGAGAATATTTACCTGGCTTGCCATGGGTCAAATATGAATAACTCAACCTAAATTCAACCGGATTCAAATGTAAATAAAAAAAATTTTGAAATTATTACCCGCCACGAATATCTTTATTTTTTAATTTAAATCTGATAATATTTTATATGGTTACATGAATATGATATGTATAAA
>JBBYHK010000005.1:6951825-7007416 GCA_038382065.1 Adansonia grandidieri
TAAAATTTTTAGGAACGATTTTACATCTTATAGAGATAATTATTGATCATTTTTAATACTTCTAAATTTTGTATTATTTGTTGATTTGAAAGATTTTTGCTTCTCCATGTATCATTAGATGGTTAAAAACTAGAATAGGCCAATATTCCCATGAATTAACATTGGATTTCTCAATCTATATGTAGCCCTGGTTAAACTGATTTTTGTAGAAGAAATTTCAATTTCTCTTCTCTATGTTATTAGAACTCGAGATAAATTTATGATCTAGATATGTATTCAATACAAATATGCTAATTTTTTTTTAATTTTTCATATATTGAAAGATCATCATTTATATTCATGTTCGAATATATATCAGATACGAGTATTTTAAAAAAATAAAGAGTCCGGATAATATAAGTTGTTAGAGTAGGTCAAGCAAGCAAGAATTTGGCAATAGCACTAATTGCATAATGTAGATGCTGAATTTGGAAAGAGGTTAAACTCCGAGGCTTTTTAATTGGGAGAGATAAGAAAGGGAGAGTCGTAGATTTTGTAGTTTACTACAGTATTGCACGTTAACGATACTGGAAGTGTTAATGGATAAGATTTGATCGTGATTTAAATTTTTTTTTTTTTCAAATTTTTTACTCAAACTAAATTAAACTTGAAAATCTATTTTACTACTTAAAAAATATTTTTATTTTAATATTAACATATTTTCTAATTAAATTTAAATAAGAATATATTATTTTATTAAATTGAATGGTTATTTAGACTAAGCTTGTTTGGATAAAAAAAATCTGTCTAAATCCTACATAAATTGCCCAACCTTTAATAGGACTGCTGCATAAGAAAAACTAAGCTGTAATTTGTCTAGTTGGTGACGACTAAGGTCCTATCTAAGACCGAACCAATAAGCTTAGTCTGTTTGGGTTGAGCCTTGAACAAAATGTATAGTAATTCAATTTAGTTTAATTTAAATTATTATTTAATAATAAAATATTTTTTATTTAAATTTAATTATAAAAATGTATTTATGTTATTATAAATATATTTTTAATTTTTTATTAAAGTTGTATAATAATTCATGCTGTCAAGCAAAAAATTTTAAAAATAAATTCAAGTTGCAACTTAACCCGTGATCCGTGAACACTTCTACTAAGGTGTAAATAAGACATTTGTAATCTTAATTATTTTTGCACTATACCCCAAAAAAGAACAGAGTTTCCAATAAGCTACCAAAGTGTTAAGAAAACAAGAAAATTCTCAATAAGAATAAAAAGATAAATCTTGCAATTTACATTTAAAATTGACTTTACTAAGATTCTTTAGATTCTTCGCAAGTGAATTACTAATTCATTTGTAACTCTTAATGTAGGTAACTGATTTTCATGAAATATTTCTAAACTAACCAAATGACTTACCCTTCATTAGCAAAGTGTCAAGGGTCCAAACTGTCCCAGTAAAAGCATTCACATTGCAATTGTTGAAATTGCAATTGGCCGGTGAAGAAGTTTGAAATTGAATGGCCAATAGCCATTGAATTTCAAGCCATTGAATTTCAAAGCTTTAAATGTAAAGTTGCAGAGCTTAAAGAAAAAAAGGAAAAAAAAATGTATTTCTTTCACACTTGCTATCAGCCATAGCATTGGCTATATAAAGGGGCATTGGATGCAATTGTTTGAGGTATCAACCGAGAGAAAGAAAGAAAAAGAGAGGCATTGTAAAAAGAGCAGAGTTTATGTTCCATTGAGAGAGCAAAGAGAGAAAATAAGGCATCCAACAATTGGGTCTTTGGAATAGTTATTGAGATATTATTAATCATAGAAAATTACGATATTTTGTCCAATCCAAAAGAGATTTGGGGTACGTTTTAAAGAGGTAACTTTTTTATATTATACCAATTGTGATGAATTTTAAGCTTTAATCAAAAGCTTAAGATATTATATTTTTGCAATTTACTTATTTTCATAGTGGATTCTATTTGAATTTTACCTTATGATTTTTCTCTCTATTTCAAAAAATTTTTTATAAAAAATTTGGTGTTCTTTATTTTTGCATGAAAGTTATTAGATTTTATATATTTTTTAGTATTATTCGCTAACTAAGCTATCTAAATTTAATGGATCTGATTATGTTATTCCGCTATTATTTTTGTTCGTGGGCCCAACACAAACTTAAACTCTAAGGGCCAGTGTGGCACTTGAATCCCGGACTGCCGACTGTTGGACCACGACAAAAGCACACGGGTTACAGTTATGGGACTTTCAGAAAGTAATTCCTACGATAACTAGTCCAACCCTTGGAGTAGAACGATGATGATGCCACGAAAAGTAGAGGATCAAGATTTATGAGCGAACAGCTCAGAGGTGATTATATCTTCCGTACATGCAGAAGGTCTTCCGGCACCGAGGACAGGAACAAGATTGAAGATGGGCTTTCCGCCAACTTTCGCACTTCCACTCAGCTGATCAAGTTCCACAAACGCATCTGTGAACAATGACGATAATATCTCCATAGGAACATGAAGGTCTGGTCGGAAATAGAGTCTCAAGCAAAAATGGGAAAATAATTGTGAGGACCAATAATGAAAACAGGGAGGCGCGAATATAACACGTAAATGGATAGGATTAATAAAGACAAACGACTGAAAAGAACCATAAATGATGACTCCAGGAACAAACAAGAAACAAAAATATAACATTATGAAATTTCTTCATTGAGAAGCCTTTTCTAACAAAATATCAAGAGGATATAACTCTATTTAGCTAGGTTGCCCCTAGTTTTCTTTTTTGTTTTAAGTATTTACGTCAGTTGCATATCCGGACATGGGTACAGGCAAATTATCCTATAAAGACCCTTCAAATATATAAAAATCTTAAAAATATTGAACATACCCGTATCTAACACTCACGCCTAAATCTGAGTAATATAGCTAGTTAGGATTAATGTCGAGGAAATGAGGTGCTTGCCTAAGAAACTTGCCATAGTGTCTTTCCAAGAGAAATCATTTTCAATGACAATTTTGTCAAGAAGATGAATGCAAAATCTAGATATTCTTTTCATTTGGCTTTCTGTAGGAGAATTCCGATGATTGCTTTGCTCCAATCTGCATTCGTGAATCTGAACAAATCTTCGGGGCAAGTGCATTCATGATAGACAAAACCACTGCACATATCCATGAATGACACATTTCTGAATACAAGTATCATGCCAATCTGCAGGTTGAAAATCGAAATAACTAGCTCCCGTTATGTCAGAAAGGTCATGCATAGTTTCTACGGGTGTTTCTGTAGTCCCCAGGACATAAAGAATCGGCTTTACTTCTACAAATGCTCTGCAATATCAAAAACAAAAGATAATGCATTCAACTAGTCATCCAGTAAAATTCTAGGGACTCAGCTTCCGGTAAGAAAAACTAATACAGAATTTGAAGATGAAAACTTCATTTTACAATTCCGTTCATCAGCATCGATATTAATTATTGAAAAGCTCACAGAGATGTGGACCATTTACCTTTTTGGCAGATCCTGAACTAGAACATAAAGAAAAATAAGATCGAGGACTTCAGGCTTGCGCCCTTTGCCTGAATGAGACGGCTTGATTTGTTTCACAAATGAATCCAGTTTGTTGTGGATTTTGAGTCTCTCATCTGATGGAATATTTTTCGAGCAGCAAACCACAAAGAGAATAGCAGAAGTAGATATCGAGCGGTTAAAGCATTTTGCTACTGCCTCGCTGTTTTCTAGTGCCTGCTCAAGTTCGGCAATGGGGCCTCCACCACAAAGTGTCATTATAGGTGGATCGAGTCCTAATTGACCAGCCATGTGGAGTATCTCCTTATGCAAAGTTGCCTAAAAGTAAAACATCGATCAAGTTAAAAGTTGACTAGCAGGGTGATAATAACAATTATACATTCATAAAAATATCAGGTGCTCAGTCATCTTTTAACATTTAAGCGTCTGATCTTTATATTTATGATTCCTTGGAGTGCCTCCCAATTCAATCTCTTATCAATGATCATCAAGAAAAACAGTACAGTTCTTACACCTGATCCCCACCATGCCCCACCTCAAACCACCCCTCGGAAAAAAAATCAAACCAACCGCTAAAAGTTGAAAAATTGTCTTAATTGTCACAATTTCTCCTAATTATTTCGATATTCTTTAGGAAGATATAAAGAATAAAAATATTTCAAAAAAGAACCATTACGGATTGATGCCAAGTAAACCTAACGATTACCTGGCTATATGGTCCAATGCAACTTGGTGCCCAGCACGAAATACTTTGAACATGCAAAACTCTTTTTCTGTTATCATTCGTCACGAGCACCTCAATATGTGCTTTTCCTAAACCCACTTGAATTAAAGGCAGTTCAATGGTACTTCGTGATGGAACACCAAAAGGGCATTTGTCCTGGGTAATAAATCTCACGTACGTCTCATTTGCCAGAGTGAACTGATTCATATCGGATATGTACAGATGGATGTAAAGCACGTGCTCCCAATCAAAACCACATCCTAGAAGTTGAAACTCAATTCGCCCAAGGATCAGCCTCAAATCTTCCTGCAGGCCTACCAACCAAAGATAATCGAAAACAGTTATGAATTGTATGTTGCATATAAAAAAAACGGTTAAATAGAAAAGAAAAAGATGTTTCATCGGATGCCAACTGCAAGTCCGCAAAAGTGTCATTTTTTTTTACCTGCTAAAGATTCTGATGGATCTTGCAACCAGCAACAAATAGAAAATGTATTATCTTTTTCTGTTTTAGAGAGGTAAAGCCTATTACATGAAACTTCAACCAAATCACTAACTTTAGGAACAGACTGGCATGGAGCTTTGCATTCTCGGGGGTTTTCATCTTGCACCTCAAATACAGAACTAATATTCTCCCGATATAGGCATTGGTTTTGTCATTACCACTTAATGAATTCAACACCTTCCTTTCTAAATGAAATTTCAATGGATGCAACATTCCAACTGGAATGGAGCTAAGGAATCAGAAGAATGCAGTATGACTTGATATTCATCAAGCACGATTCTGGCATTTTGAAAAATTAGTAGCTATGACAAATAAACATTGAGCAAAGAATTTGTTAAATACACTGGGCTGCAAATCCCACCTTTTTTTTTCAGTACATTACTATTGGTTAGATCCTTAGAAGGAAACAAAAGAAGCCACTAAAACGAAAGAAAGAAAGAAAAGTGGGAGGGGGTGAAGACGGAAAGGCAAATATTTTCACCAGTAAGCTAATTAACAGATAACCTTACATGGAAGAGTGGGCAATCAAGAGTTAAGGTTTCATACTCCCCTCCCTCACCACATACATTGATCCCATCCAAGCTGCCAAAAGGGAGTTAAAAATGAAAATTCTAAGTTCCGCCACAATTAAAATATCAAAAGGCTATGTTATTCGGATTCAGGTATGAGTGTTGGATTAGATTATGTGTCCAACACAGGTATGTTCAATTTTTTTTATAATGTTTTTCCATGTATTTGGATGGTACTTGGAGAATAATATTCTCATACCCATGTCCAAAAATATATCGAACACGGATATTTCAAGAAAAAAATGAAGAGTCGTAGCAACATAGTTAAAAGGCCTATCATGCAGAGAGAAGTTAAAGAATAACACTAACATACTCTTTTAATTTATGCAGATAAGGTTTCAAGAATGCTATTTCTTTGCCAAAGTGCTTTGCAGGGTCCAACCCCATGGCTGCAACCTATGACATAATATTCCAATATAAAACACAATACTGCAATTATAATAACTATGATGAAGCATCATGTAACAGAAATTACTAGAAAAGAAATCCATATAGCACATTTGGAAAGACATCACATGGTTTCTAAACAAATATTAGAAAAATTAAAAATAGAAAATACAATTAATGATGCTACAAACCTTGACGTGATAGCCACAATGCCATTTGTTATCTGAAGGGGACAAAAAGGATAATAATATGTGAGACAAACTATGCAAATTCTGATTACCTATTCATATTAACAAAATACTAATTACCATTTCTTGGAGAAGCACTGATTGGTCTTGTTTCCACAAATATGCCAGAGACAAAGCCCTAACCTAGAACAGACATTTTCCACCCGTAGCCTTTGACAATCTGATGCAACTGCACCGGAAGATACTGCTGTGACAGACACAATCTTTTTCTTAACTTCATTTAACAAAATAAACATATCTTCAACTTCATCACTCGGTGTCTTTTGGTAGCTAAGTTTCTGATGCCTACAACAGTCACCAAAAGTATCAGAAAAGAGAATGTGCACAACGGACATTTGTCAAGTTGAAAGGCCAGATGCTCCGCTGAAAGTTAACTAATCTGAAAAGCAGCCATTCTGGAAATCATTTTTACCAAACATGAGGAAAATTTCTTCATGATATGCCCTACTTACAAAATGGATTAAGAACGAAATTTTCTATGCGGTTTCCCGATTGTTAAGCAGGGAAAGAGAAATTTATGAATAGCCTAGCAACATCATACTTGGTATAGTCTGGCAATTAAATGATAAGCGCAAACAGAGAGATACATAGAGAATTAGAGAAGCTTGCAAAGTTCTTAATAACAATGCTTAAAAGTTTGATATCAGCTAATACAAACTTGAAGGAAATACCATAAACAAAACAACCGAAGTAATCATGAAACAACGTACAAAGATGGCTTCTTTTTAATAATTGTGACACAAAGGGAGGATTATAAATTCCCTAAAAAAAGACAAATGGTTTTAGCACAATATTGTCATTTAAAGGGCTTGCCGTGCGGATCCTTGTATTCGCCTTCGGAACAATGGAACTCCCATGCATTCTGCATAACTTACAACTATTTGGTGCCCTGCCTGCACAACAAAGGCTTTCAATGTTCACCTCAAATTCATGTAAAGAATCATATTTTGTACTAGTTTCTAAAACACTTAAACAGAAACTTCAAACTTCAAAGAGAAAAAAAAAAAAAGTAAAATATTGATACCTTTTTCATACATATATATATATATATGTATATATGTACATGGCATCTTATAATTTGAATTGGTAGTGGGGAAAATAAAATAACTATATTGCTCCGACTCTTCAATTTTTTCAAAGTCTTTATGTCTGATATCATGTCCGACAAATTTTTAGATATAAATATGAAAGTATGACTCTTCGTATACACGAAAAAAATTAAATATTAAAATGTCAAATTTAACACTTACACCTAAGTTCACATAGCATAACAAATTAAAAGGAAAAAAAAAATTTAACATGGGATAAAAGAGGCACATAGTTTGCGTGTATAGAACACAGAATTGGAATTCAGTAGAGACTTACAGTTTGATACATGTAGCTATCTAACTCGTCCACTGAATAATCAGCCGGTAATAAATTAGCCAGAGCAACAATCTAAATCAAAAATAGAAATGTCAACCTTTAATGCCATTAAAAAAAATTAGTTCAAAAAAATTATAGTAAAATCTTTTTAGACACTATAATTCATAAAATCTTTAGAGTTTCCACAAATTTCAGTAAAATGTCAGTAAAATTTCGTTGTTCTTTGTTAAATTTTCTCACGAAACAGACAGAAAAAATCCTGATGACAATACTGGATGCATTTCATCATTGCATAACACCTATCTTTACCGCCGCTCACTAAAGTCACCACCTTCATTATCTTTGGAGTTGAATCAATTTGTGGAAATTCAATTTAGCAATATTTATTATTATTATTATTTACTGAGATTAAAGTTTAAGGCTTGGGAAGAAGGGCTTCAGTTTTAACACTCTTTTCTGTGTCAAAACCAATTGAATAGTTTAGGCTTTCTTGGATTGGCGAATTATATCTATTTCACCCTTATTTTTATTATTGAAATAGAATGATTAAAAAATATATTTTTAAGTAAATTTTATATTATTATTTAATTAAAATAACTAATTTGATTATAAGTTAAAAATTAATAATATATTTCGATATAAAGTAAAAAGAAGCTGTAATAAAATTATAAGAATTTATCTGATAAAATAATAAAATTGAAGAATTTTTAACCAAATAAATTTCTTTGTTTGAGCTTTTGACTTAGACCAATCCAATGTTACACGATCGAGCTATCCACTAGCTTGGGTAGTGAATGAGTTAAATTATTATTTATTTTAATTTAATTATAAAAATTATTTTTTAATAAAATTAATTTTTAAATTAAACCCAATCCGAATTAAATTTAAATAAAGAAAAAACTAATTTAACTCGATTAAAGTACATCTCTACTTTAATCTCTATACTAAAATCTCTTATATTAATAGTAGTGCTGTGCAATACTTTTTTTTTATTACCAAAAGCCTATCATAATAATAATGTTATTAAAATTTTCTATAAAGGATTTTTTTTTTTAAGTATACAGTTAAAAGAGTCCAATGAAGAAAATAAAATCCAAACCTTCTGCTGACAGAACTTTTGCGGCTTTGCTGTTTGTTTTATAGTTTTCAATAATAATCAAATTTGAATTTAATAATTCATAAATTTGAGTGATTTTTTTATTTAATTTTTTTAAAAAAATTTAAATATATTTTAATTAATTTTTTTATAAAATTTTTTAATACATTTTAAAAGATTATGACTTCATACTTGTATCTAAATATGTATCAAATATAGATATTAAATACGAGTAGTTTAAAAACATAAAGAGTACCTTCCTATACCTTGCAGTCAATGCTACCCATCCTTGGGTGAGAGTTTGATACAAATATACCCAAATTTTTTTTATTTATATTTTTTTCATATAATTATATTTTCATACTTTTGTTTGAATATGTATTAAACACAAATATCAAATATGAATAGTTTAAAAAAAAAGAGTTCACGTAACATAAACAACCTTCTAGTACAAGGTAGTCTATGTTAGCCATTCCCGGGTGAGTGTCCAACATGAACATACTCTTTTTTTTTTTTTTTAATTTTTATATTTAAAAAATTATATTTTCATATTCATATTTAAATATATATTGAACATGAATAGTTTTAGAAAAACAAAGAGTTCGGATAACCTCTACCGAAAACTAACAATTATTCTCCAATATCCACATCAATAATAATAATAATAACAATAATAATAATTCCCACGTCTTTATTCAATTAACTTACAACAGGAATTTTAGAATGTCACAAATAAAATACACCATTAACTTAACCTATGTTCATAACACAATTAAATGGTAAAGAACCGACAAATCAAAATAAAATAAAATAAGAGGGGGGGAGACAACTAAAAATCAATACCTATAAGATAATCATGACAGAAGCCAAAATTGATATGTAAATTCGAAGAGCTAACACGAAAACCCTACAATCAACTCAACCATTGAAATTTTACCTAAATGAATCAAATCAACCAGGACTCCATGGAGGAGAAAATATAATTTGATTGTTATCTTAGATATTAGGAATGGAAAGGGGTAATAAAATGTTCTGAGCTTGTTTATACCTGGATTTCAATAATCACCTGCCCACAAAAACTCGACCGGGGTGAAAATTTGCTTTTGATAAAGCTGGGGATTCCGATTGCATGATTCATAATGTTTTTGTCAAATCATGCACGCAAAGGCTTGAGTGGTGCATCAGAAGTGCACCACACAAGGCCAAATTTGAAAATTCCCTCCAATGAAATACAATGTGTCTTCGTTGCAGAAACACAACATTCTCTTTCTGCTGCCTAGCATAGAAAAAATGTGTTGAGCTCTTCTCTGAGCACCTGTAGAGATATAAAGAACAGGAGGAAAACAAATATGAATATATATAAACAGACATTTGTTGTCAAATTTGCATGAAATTCTAAGTTGCTTGATTATAAATGGTTTGCCATCGTTTTAGCGCTATTCTTCGTAGTAAACTTATTCGGACATAGATATGGAGATATGATCCTCCAAAGACCCTCCAAATACATAAAAATCTTGGATAAAATTGAGCATAACGTGTTCAACACTCAAACCCGAGTCCGAGTAACATAGGCTAGCACGCAATCCGTTACTAGGACCAGAAGATATCCCTGCCCTAGCTGAGACAATCTATCTTTATCATAGGCTACTACATTCCTTTATTTCTGTTCCTTTTTTTCCCCCCACAAAAAGCCAGAACAATATAAAACAGAAGGATATGACTCAGACAAGCTTACCCTTAGACTTAGAAGGGAGCCTCAAGCGATTCATCCCAAACTTCAGCACTTCCATTAGAGGCATCTTCAATGTCTTCTTCCATCGAAAGCCTAATATATTCTCTATGCGCAAAACGGTCCCACTCTGTCAATGTAGGATTCTCGCGCTCCTGTTTGTTCCAACATAAACAAGGCTGTTATCCGAAGCTTGCATAGAAGTGCGATGGTATACAAATACGATTCCTTTTAAAGACTATATTAAATAAGTAAATACGAGCTGAAAGTGTCACATTTACCTGACGAATGAGGAATGGATCACGAGTTTCAAAGGCCATGAATTTGTTGAGATTGAATAGAATATTGAAAACACTTCCAGAAAGTTTAGAACCTTTTAGGTCACGCAACATGATATAGCCATCATCCTGCAAACAAGAAAATTTCGGTTGTCAAACATGTAAAACAATCTATCTTTATTAGCAGCGTATAGGAATGATTCAGTGGGAACTTATGTTGCTCCGACTCTTCATTTTTCTTGATTTATACGTGTCTGATACGTATCCGGACACAGGATGGGGATATGATCCCCCAAAGACTCAAACCGTCCAAATGCATGGAAATATTGGAAAAAATTGACCATATCCATGTCCGACACTCATATCCAAGTCTGAGTATCATAGACGAAAACTAAGCTCCTCAAGGCCCAAATCACACATAGCAAAACGCGGTTCATACAATAATTAGCTCGGAGCCTTAGATCTCATCAAATGCTCCAAGAGGAACATTAAAAAGGACGAACTCAACATTTGCCAGAAGCCTGCCTTCCAGACAATTGTGTTATTGTACAATCATAAATCTTCAAGTTTGAAATTACAAGCAGCACTTAACAGAGATAGGCATTATCCATTTCTGTAAACACTCTGATATGCACCACGCTAAACAGGCAAGGAGACAAATAAGAGGAACAATGATAAAATGGCAAACCTCTGGTTTAATCATGTCTATTATCTGACACAAGATGTCCTCGAAGAGCACAGGCTCTTGCGCCATGCATTCCATTCTATGCAATTGCTCCTCATAAAAAAATTGCATTTCATTACGTGTTAGAACTCCATTGCCATCCAAATCTATACACTTGAACCTACAAAAGAAAAAAAAAAAAAAAATAATCCCCTCTCGTTGGCTAGTAATGGCATGATTCCCCACCCTGCTACACTATGTTAAAGCATTCCTTGAGAGAGAACAAATGATTGAAAATGAGATTTAGAATATAATAAATTGCAAAAAAGTACCAAAACATAAAAAATTACTCAGAAATTCAATCTTAATATGATCATTCAAAAGAATACACGGCTATTTCTCACCCTCTGACAGCAGGGACAGAAAATATTAAGGCAAATATTTATAAAGCTACATATGAATCGTTTACATCCTTTATTTGTCTAGTTAAATTTTGTTTGATCAAGACCAATTTCTCAGTCAGTAGCTGCTGACAAATCTTTCTGGAATTTTAGGTAAGAACTAAGAAATGTGAAAAAAAAAGGCTGTTTTTCAAATTTTTTTGGGTACGGGCCAAATAAAATTTGGACAGTTTTTCAAATAAGTGAGACTTCATATGAAAGATAGAAGGTGTATTTACTTCAATTCTAGGTAGGTGAGCTTTGGAATTGATAATCAGTCCACAAAATCCACAAAATATCTTTAAGTCTACAAAGGAAGAGAACAAAATATACCAATACTCAAGACTAGGCTCAGATGACTTGTCCTCCTCTGCTAGGATAAAGTAAACAAAATCTTCGTATCCCAACTTTCCTTCAACCTTACAGGTAAACTTTCTGGGAACCTAAGATGATATGAACCCAAACATGAGTGAAAAATTAATAGTTGAAAATAAAACACTCAATGAACGAAATAGAAAAAAGTGATAGAAGACAATAGTTGAATAGACAAAGTTCAATAAAATGAAAAGCTTCCTTCTGGTAGAATGTGATTTTGAACAAGGAAAAAAAATATCATCTGACTCGGACAAACCTGGGAAAATATCCTATCAACAATCCGGTAGGTAAGCGCATGGTTACCATATCTGATAAGGTTCTCCTTGTCAATCAAGAAATCATGATCTGTATCCAGCTCCCAAAACTTGCAGTATGTTACATAAAAATGTTCATAAGAAAAGTACCTGTATATATGATGATATTTTTTTTCAAAAGAAAAGAAGATTTAAACATAAAAAAAATTGGTATCTGGCAGAATGCATTAAGCATGCACCAAAAAGTAAAAAAATGCATATATCAAAAAGCAATTATACAAATTTATTCGTGATTTTGTGGATTTAGAAAGCAAATAAAATCAGTTTCCTACTCTATGCATTCAAGTAGATTCAAGCGAAGTCCCTACCTCAAAACTTTATTAATGTCATCTTCCTCGTCAGCATGTAGCATGGCATCAATCAAGTTCCCACGTTTCAACTCCCTAAGAGTGAGGCGACCATTCCCAGATCTATTTATGTAGTAATATATTCGGTATATTACAGTTTCAGCTGACCATGTTCAACAATAGTAATGTTAAACAAGCAACATCAAATAAAAATGAAAGGAATATTCAGCAGCACTGTGGACAATCTAGACTAGCAAACAATTGAAAAAAACATAGATGGTAATCTGTGCTAATTGCCTGAGCAGTAATAAACATCATATAGGATGGGAAAAGGTATCTGACATGTTAAGACAACTATACAAGAAGCTTAATACATGAATTGATAAGATATTTTAGTTCCTTTTCAGTCCAACAATTATACACAATATGTTCCTAAAGCAACCTCTAATATACTCATCAAATTGTCAACAATTACCCATTCTAATATAATCAGAAGAACACAAGATTACTTCACATTAAACTAAAAAGGTGTTATCATACTAAGTCCCTGTGTGAATTCATCATCCTAAAAATAAGCATTTTAGAAATATGGAAGCTAAGCCATTCAAACCAGAGACTAAAGTGATAGCTATATTGCAAATCATTTTTACCAAAGACAACCAACAAACTAAGCAAGAATGCAAATCCTGTTTTCTATGCACTTTTTCTGAGAGTATATGCAAATTTCAACACTTGCCCATCAAAGTATAGGCTTAAATTCCTGCTTTACTAACATGCTACTGTTGTTTTATTATTAACTTTTAACATAGCTTTGTACATTACCAAACACCGTAGAGACATAACTACTTCAACAAAGACAGGGGGTGAACTGCATTTGTAGAAATTCACGTGAAACTAGATGCATTTACAGGATCTGCAACTTCAGATCTTAGTGGTTCCAGCATTTAATGAAGGAAACAGTTTGTAACAACTAATTATCAGTGTTCAAATACCTTAGATATTATAAAAGGAGGGGAGAAATATTGGAAAGGGAAAAAATCTTGCATCTCAAAAATCCATTAGAAGTGCAAAAATGCCAAAAGGTATCAAACAGATGAAAAACGAACCATATCTTTCCTGAAACTCAGGTGTATTCTGTAAGAATTCCAATCCTGGATGAGTTGCCAATAGTTCTCGAAGTACAGGTTTGAAGTCATCCTGTCAGATTGGAAAGTATAGAAGAAATTAAGCTCAAACATAGACTATTAGCCTATCAACCAATATTGCAGTAGATTGAAGCTCCCTAAAAATGCATAAAAACCTGAATGAGGTAGTTGCGATCCGGTTGCTTTAATATAGTATATATTTGGGTTGCTATATCCATCGTCAACATGTTGCCATTGACCCAATAATCAATAAATGCATCTCTGCAAGCAAAGAAAATTCAATGGAAGCTACAATATAAAATGATCTAAATGACATTACAGCTATAAAGCAATTACGAGGAGAACCAATAACAAGTTAGGAATCAGATTCTAAAAAGTATTGTCATCTGTTTATCACCATCAGTAGCAATATAAATTTATAACACATAGTTCTCCAACAAGGCCCAGCATGAAGAGCACCTCACAACAGAAAAAGAATCAAAATACAAATTATCATAAGTTAATATCCTAGCAGTTTCAAAGGATATGATGGATCTAATATAACAATACAGCTGTTCCATTTCCACGAAGAAGAAAGTATACCTTGTAATGAAACCAGTGCTATTAACATCAATTTTTCTGAAAAATGATAGGGATAAAAATGATGGCAGCTTGCAGATTTCCTTGGTCACTAGTTTGAATTCTGATATAAATAGAAAGTTGAACATGAAGGTCAGATGAATTCCAGAAATATCTGTTACAGCAATGTGTACATGTATCTTACCATCCAGTTGCAGCCCATCTGGGTGGCCATGGAAGAACTGATTGATTTGAACCATGCATTGTTCTTTTAGTTCATTTGGAGGTGGACGGCCATTTTTAAAGTAAAACTGGCATTTTCAAGTACCAATATAACAAGTTATCACCAACTTCAGAATACAAAGGTAAATGTGGCAGATAAAACACAACCAAGGTCAAAAATGGAAAAAGAAACATATCATATCAATTAAACAGGGTCCAAACCTGTGGTATTAACTCTTTCACAGGCTTGCTAACTACTTTCAGTGGAGAACTCAAGTTCGAAGGACCAACCCTTTGTTTTGTTATACGAGGGGAACCCGATACACTTCTTGGTGAAAGGGGAGGGGCACTGCCAGCAGGAAACATGGAAGGTAAAGAATTGCTTGTACCAGTACTTCCTGTGGAAGTACTTCCAGGAACATTCAAGGGATTACCCGCCTTTGCATCGTTAACCAATGACATCACCTAGAAAAGTAACAAAAAATTAAACAATGGTCAAATCGACTCACAGGCTCAGACGGATATTTCAATAATTATATGAATTCCGTATGCTGTGCGTCAAAGACACTGGGGCGGGGTGGGGGGGGGGAGGGGATATTTAAATTCAAAACAACATTGATTTTATCATAATTCGAGACTAGGAAAAAAAGATACAGGGATATTGTTAAGATCATTAAGCCTTCCACTTAAAATCAATTTGCGCAGCAAACTCTAAACCAATATAGGGCAACACTTCTTAACAAAGACCTCCAGAGTCCATTTCATCCATTTAAATACCTTAATTTCTTCTTTAAATACGGATTTCACAAACACACACAAACACACACACACACACATATATATATATATACAGTGAACTAATTAAAACATACAAAAAAATCAAAATGATGCGGCATCGGATATACTTCAATTATCAAAAAATTAAATTACTTTTCTTAAAATAAATAAATTTTATCATCAAATAACCGTGCAATGAACTGATTAGAACAATGTGATGTTAAAAACGATCAATCATTTTTATTTCGAGTAATCAAAGCAAAACGATTCAAATCAAACCCCGTTAGGTATCCAAAGAAGCAAAAAAAAAAAAAAGAATTACCAGCTTGTTAGCAACGGGAAGCGAAAGCCACTGTTCGAAAAGCTTTTGAGTGAATTCAGGATTGGATTTGAGAGCTAAGGGAGACATTTCCTGAAGCTGCAATAGCTCCACATCCAAACACGCTATATCTCCAACAACAACAACTGTCCCCATTTTCTTTTCTTCGCATAACCAAACGCAGCTCAAACAAAGTTTCCGCACAGATCAAATGAAAATCAGCTTTCAAAAATTAATTTCATTTTTTTAAAGCAAAAAATTTAAGCTCAGAAAAAAATTTACACAGTTAATTAAAAATGGGAATGAAAAAACTCCAATTTGGAGCAGAGAAACCATTGGGAACTCTAGATCTTCATAGAATCCGAAATAGGAACTAGACAAATTTTTCTTATTTTTCGTGTTTTTTTTTTTTTGTGACTTTAGCAAGAGAGTGATTGGGAGAAGAGAAAACGAAAGAAAGGGCGATAAATTTTTTTTTTTTATTAATTTGAGAGAGAGAAATAGAGATCGATGCGATTCAAGAGGGAGAGCAGCTAAGAAATTGCAGGGATTTGAGTAACATTTGAGAAAAAACGGAGAGAAACATAAACAGAAAGACTGAATTCCAGCTCTGGCCGACTCGAGTCGAATCGGTTATCGGTTTGGGCCTGCAACATTTCGTTTTATGACTGATTTTGGTTCGGTTCGATTTTAATTAATATTTATTAATTGTTAATGATTAAATATTTATGTCTATTCTTAGTAATATTGGATGAATTTAATAAAAGATTAAGATATAATATAATAAATAATATAAATATTATACAAATATAATAATATTTTAAAATTTATATTATATAAATTATTAAAATATTAAAAATTATATAAATATAAAATATTTTAAATCAAATTATTTGTTTAATTTGTCTAATGGGTTATTTTATATTTACATAGAAGCATTGCTTAGATTATTTGCAACCCAAATCTTTTTAAATCCACCCCTTTATATGTAAAGTGTCGTATTTTTTAATAATTATTTACGTATAAATGAGTTCAAATTTTAACATAAATATAATTAAATATATCATATTAATTATATTAAATCGAATTTCAATATATTGTATCGTGATATTGCATTGTTTTTGTGTCAATTAGTATTTATTAGTTATTAAAGATAAAATATTTATGTCTATTCTTAGAAATAATGGATGAATTTAATAAAAGATTAAAATATAATATAATAAATAATATAAATATAATATGAATACAATAATATTTTAAAATTTATATTATATAAATTATTAAAATATTAAAAATTATATAAATATAAAATATTTTAAATAAAATTATTTGTTTAATTTATCTAATTGGTTATTTTATATTTACATAGAAATATTGCTTAGATTATTTGCAATCAAAATCTTTTAAAATCCACCGGTCTATAAGTAAACTGTTGTATTTTCTAATAATTGTTTACATATAAATGATTTCAAATTTTAACACAAAACACAATTAAACATATACGTTAATTACACTAAATTGGATTTCAACATATTATATCATGATATTGCATTGTTTTTGCATCCATTAAACATATTATGTTTGTATTTATTTTTACATCGTGCCCAAATTTGTTTGGTGTCCAATGCACTCACATTGTGAATGAAATATTTGATTATTCAAATAAAAAAATATTTATAATTTTTTTAAAAAATTTAAGTGATAAAATAAATAAATGATTTTCTGTATATGCTTTTGAGATAAATAAAAAATAAAAATAAGTGAATTTTAAATCTGAATTTTCAAAGGAAAAGCTACTATTATAACTTCATTAATATAAAATTTTTAAGCTTATCCAAATATATATATATATATATATTTAAATCTGAATTTTCAAAAAAAAAAAATAATAATCAATAGAAATGGTAGGCAGTAGAATACAATTGCACCACATCAGAAAAAAAAACTAAAACTTGATACGAAAGATAAAATGAAAAATAACATTCTAATGTATCTAAAAATTTATATAATATGAATTATTAAAATATCAAAATTTATATAAAAATATAATTTTTTAAACACAATTATAATAAATGAAAATATAAAGATATAAGATAAAAATATGAATCAGCGAACAGAGATGATTGAAGGCCCAAGATGAAAACAAAAATGTATACTTAGAATCAAATTTCTGTTTATTTCTTTCGAAGGGTAGCTTGGCTCTCCCTTAACTGAGAGAAACATTAAAAAGAACGAAAGTTATGAGAAAAATCAAATTACATTTCGTTAATTGCATCATATAAAAGCAACTAAATCAAAGAATAAGAAGGAATAAATCTGTTCGGAGTTCGGACAATTATGAATGTAAGAACATGAGAAATCTGCAAGTACAGCCCTTACCTTGAATAAATATTGGCAGGATCTTTTTCTTTTTAATAAAAAAAAAGGGAAAGAAAGGCCTGGATCCCGAATCTTCGTATCCTTCTCTTCATGATTCTACAACATAGCATGATGACGAGTAAGACGATCGTATATATGACATTTCCATTGAAAAACATGGAATTTTGCTGCGATGAGAACCATTTACGAGTAAGAAATACATTCTAATTAAAATGGGGTATGCGAGGATTTTACTAAATAGAAAGGCCATCCTTACCAAATGGAACGTTCATCCTTTCCTCTTATCTGTAACCTTTGAATGGTGCTCGGAGCTTTGATTCTGATCTTCATGGAAACCTTTTGAGGTTGTAGCTCGAGAGAGGGATGATTTCTGCTCGGACCCCAAATGGAGTCTCTGGCTTATGGAGACGCGACTACTACCTGAAAGAAGCCAACTTGATCGACTATCACTGGGCCCCAAAGAAGAGGTTGGCCTGCTACTCGAGGCAACAGCCCTCTTGGACAAGCTGCTAGGACGGGTGGAAGAAATTCGCCCCCTTCCAGAATCATTATCCTGGAAAAACACGAAAGATCCATAGTAGCCCTCAGAATAAAGATGAACTCTAGAGCACAGACTATGAAATAGTCAAAAGACATGGACAGATGCATCAAACTCTATTCCGTGAAAAAGATCCAGATCAGTATAGGAAATGGGCAGAAAAACAATAACTGAGAGTAGGTTCAACAATTTACGGCACTCAATGCGTACCGCATCTTTTGATGGTGATGCCTTCTGTGACATCTTGTGCTTCGAATGATCACTGAGATGTCCACTGCCTGTTGCATTTTTCCTGGGAAATACCTCAACAGCACCCGAATATCTATCGCGAAGTTCTCTTCCTGCCAGTCAAAACATGCAAGGAAAAGAGGGAAAAAGCATTATGACTCACTCAACACACATCCAGTTGTAAAAGGGCAAGGTTAAGTGTCCGAGCGCCAAGTATCATAAGTGCAATTGTGAATTGCATATAGAAGTAGGAACCTATGTTACCTGGACTCGAGAATGAGTTCAGATACCGGTGTGCGTATTGACATGAGTATGCTCAAATTTTTTAAAGTTTTTCCATATATTTGGAGGATCGTATACCCATACACGTGTCTGAATATGTGTTAGACATAGATACTTCAGAAAAAAAATGAAGAGTCGAAGTAACATAGATATAGACTGTAGAAAACTATGAAAATCAAGCAATTCAAATACATTAGCAGTCCAAACATTTTAATCACACAATTTATTTCCCTCCCCTCAGCCTAACTAAAGAATAGAGCACACCTGATTGCTTGTCTGCTCTTTCAGCAGATGGTCCAGCATTTAAAGCAGCTTTTCCACTTGACAGCTGAAAAGACGCAAGAAAGGAAATTAGAATAATCTGTGATAAGAAAGATGTACGGCTCAAGGTTGACAAGCACTGACCCGTTGTTTAGAGCTACCAGTGAGCTGGGGATACTTGAGTACGGTCCAGTCATATACGTAGTCAAACTGATATCCTGCCAAGAAAACCACTTCAGGAATCAAACAAGGCCATACGCAATTTTGCAAACGATGCCTTCTCACAATTCTAATGGCAAGTAACCATAGTATGCTTTCCAACATCTTGAAAGCAGCAACAGAACAAGCCTGCAGACACGTTATCCATATTCCTACAACAAGCTTTGTTCCACATGTTTCAAATGCATTTCAACAGGAGTTCAAACACGATTGTTTGGTCCAATATAGTTGCTATATAAAATCTTTATTCATTTTCAAGGTTTGAAAGCTACATACTGATATTGGATACAAACAAATACGGCACAGCAACCACCAATCTGTGCACACAATTTTATGTGCATTTTGCCATGTTTCTGACGGTATCAGTTCTTGTTGAGACCCACACGGACTAGGCTATTTCATAACTTTGAAAACATTAATGGGCATTACAAAGGGTACAAACAGCTCCTAACTTCCAGTATGAAATGAGACATAACAAAAGTGCTTCAAATGTGAAACAAGTTTTTTGTTCTTACCTTCTCGAATGAATAAGTCTCGGAAAAGCCTCTTCAAATATGAATAATCTGGCTTGTCTTCAAATCGTAATGAACGACAATAATGGAAGTATGATATGAACTCCGATGGATATGACTTGCAGAGTACCTAAAGGTAGGATTTGCATATTTAAAGTAATTAGTCATAAATAAGGGAAGCATAGTGCTAGTGCAAAGTTACCAACCTTGTTTGCATAGCATATTCAGAATTCAATATGAGTGCACCATTAATTAAACTATAAGCATAATACCCTACGTGTAAGTCACAAGTTGAAACTTAAAATACCTCAACAGGAGTTAGCATTTTCTTTTCACTAATTTTATCATACTTCTGTTTTTTAGTTCCTGCCTTCAGGCCCTGCCAGGGAAGGCTGATGCCAGCAATACACAAAATTAAAGAACATGACAAGTGAGCAATATTTTTTCAAATTAACAGTTAAAACACACGAAAGAACAGTGCTTATACTGTTATAACCTTCCTCGTAAGAAATACATGAGCACATAACCAAGTGATTCCAAATCATCTCTTCGGCTTTGCTCTGCAGATGAATGGAGAAACAATTAGATTCTATGATACACATCTTCTCTAACATGAACAAGCAGCTTAACAAAGTAACTAATGTGGCACTTTACCCACCAACTCCAAGGTGGGTGTTAACGCTTGCATATCGGGCTGTGCCTGTAAGATTCTTGTTCTCTCTATGAAGATAACAAATTCACAGAAGTAAGCAAATCTTGAACATGAAGACTAAGCAGATGAACAACCACTAAAATAAACCATTGAAACTACTCGTAAATGTTAGCCAAAATGTGATTACTTTCTAGATATTTTCTATTAGCATGTAAGCAACGGATCATTAAAAAATGCAAGTAAATCAGGTCAAATACCACAAGTGCTCAAGAACTTTTAAAGTGCACTGATGACTCACCTCTCTAGCTTGTATAGCTAGATGTTATCATTCTCAAGAATAGTCACCATCTATAAGCAATTAGTTTACAAATATCTACCACTCAGATAGAAACATTTTACATACTACTGTAACGCAGAAGATCAATGGAACAGCAGGAAACCAGAGCTTGTGCCACTATTGTTATAGATAAGAAAGAAATGGCAAATGCATACCTATAGGGTATGTGTTTATGACTTTGCAGATCCCTATACTTTTTAGCAAGGCCGTAATCAATGATATACACCTGTTACAAAATCAATGTGATAGTCAGAAGCAAGTCAAGGCTTTTAGAAAAGCCCTTTCTATACCAAGTAGCTACAGCTGCAATAACATTTGGGAATATACCAGTATGGCAACCTACAAGTTAAGGACTATTGATACAGGCAAAAGAAATGGAAATAAACCTCAATATGCAATTTTAACAGACATATGACACAGACAAACAACACCTAAATAAGCTCAAGGAAAGGAAAGGTAAGGCAATTTTAAAACCCCATAAGAGGCTCTCTGGATAAAATTTTACTTCCCCACATATTATCTCAAAGTGTTAAATTCACCCTTCCTCAAATTAAATAATTGCACTATATTTAAGATGCCAAAATGTTTATTGAAGCTTCACGGAAGAAAACTGCCTTATAATCCACAAAACAAGATCTTTCAGATGTGTCCTCTCTTTGAACTTAGTTAAGCTCACAGAGTATACACAAGAGAATTAGCTTCTATTCAGAAAAAAATAAGAAAATTTCTTCTTTAAACTCTGTTAATGTAATCTGAAACTATTAACTGATAAAAATAAGATTAAAAGTCTTTTGAGATATGAGATAACTGCATAAGATAATTTTAAAATCCACATAATGGGATTAGCAATATCTAATAAGTTTTACTTTCATAATTTCCTCCATTTTCTATTGTCACCAGTCATGAAGTACGATAGCATCTCAAAGGAATGCACCCCATCATCCAACTAGAAAGTGAAAGCATTGCATTAGCTCAAGTACCTGATTTGCTTTTCGTCCCAAACCCATTAGAAAGTTGTCAGGTTTTATATCACGGTGAAGGAATCCCCTTGAGTGCATATATTCAATTCTGTTGATCTAGAGGGTAACAGAAATAAAAGAACTCATCACATTTTATGCGAATATAGGCAGAAAAAACAATTTCTCCAGTAAGTCAGGTAAACACATACTAACTGATCTGCGAGCATTAACACCGTCTTCAAAGAGAGCTTTCGATTGCAGTAGTTGAACAGGTCCTCGAGGCTCGGCCCTAGAAGCTCAATAACCATAACATTGTAGTCACCTTCTACTCCAAACCACTTGAGGTGGGGAACTCCCGCTTCGTAAAAAACAATAGACAAAAAAAATAATGAACTTTAGTAAATTTATTTCATATTCAGTTCATTTCTTCACAATTGACTAATAAAAATAAATAATTAGCAGAGAAAAATAACGAAACCTTACTTCCGCCTTGAAGAAGCATGTACAACTTTGACTCATAGTGAAGCTGAGGGTGCCTTGTCTTCACAGGTTCCTGAAGATGTAAGGTGAAAGAAAGATCCTAGATGATCAGCATCCAATGAGATTAACGTAGTGAATCAATAAAAATATTCTAAATTTACTTCTTATAACATTTCAGCATGAAAATGGTGCTTCTCATTCAAGAATGCATGGCATTGTTGCAATATCTAACATTCTTCGATGAAGCAACAAATCTCAGTGTACCAAATTGTTTATGCACCCCACAACCTTTGACATAGATAATGCTTACATGGTTTTGAGGAGTCAAAAAACTTGAAAATGCCCCAAAAAGATCCTAATCCAAAAATCAATTCATCTTTATCCACATCTTTTTTTTCAGCAGGATTTTCCCATCAATCACAACTCAATATTGTAGCATCCACTCCATTCAATCCAGTAACCAACTCAAGAATTTATCATTTGTAACAGCAAGCTTTTGATCAATTAAATCTCTTTAACTCACAACTTACTCAATCACGAGATACATTGAGAAATCAGCAATCCCATAATAACTTATTAGAAATTCATATTTCCACAGATATACTATCCAAACACCGACTGATTGCATAGATATCGCAAAAACAACAAGCTGAACTAGCCTATGCCTTAATTCAGAGGTTCAAAATGTATATGTAACAACTTACTTAATTACAAGAAACATTGAGAAATCAGCATAGAATCCCGCAATAACTTATGGAAATTCATATTTCCACAGAAAAAAACATTCAAATACAGATTGATTGCATTGATATTGCAAATTCAACAAGCTAAACTCGACAACACCTTAATTCAGAGGTGAAAATTGCATAACTAATCCCTAAAAGTTTCATATATCAGGTGATCATAAACAGGCATCTAAAATCAGTACCACAAATTAAACTAATCAAATATGTACTCAAATTTAATTCCAAAAAAACACAAGGCTCAAACCATCTTTATAGCAACTTCTTCCCCTGTCTCTAAATTGACCCCTATAAAAAAATAATACAAAAATCAGATTAATTACTTTAATTTAAAAGGCAAAAATATAAATGGAGAAAGAAGACAAAGAAATTTACCGAGGAAAAGTTCGCCGAAAGATCCGGCTCCGATCTTTCGACCCATTTTGAATTTTGCACCGACAACACGATCCATTATAAATGATTAAGATTCTATTGATTATTCAAAAAAAATTAATCTCAAACTAAAATGTAAATTTACAATCAGATGATTTTATGACAAAATCGGCTCGCAATGGGGGAAATAAAAGCCGGAGATTATTGGATCGATGAACTTCATTGTTGAATAAATAAAAATGAAAAGCAAAAAGAAAAAAAATGATGAATAACTTTTGAGGAAAAAAAATTCAATCAAAATGCGAAAAAAAAAAAAAAGAAGATTATCAAATGAAGAGATGAAAAGAAGGCGGGAAAAGGAGAGGGAAAGAGAGAGAGAGAGAGAGAGAGAGAGAGAGATCAAAGATTTCAATAAAAGATGAAGAAATTTCCTGATTCTTTGATTTTCGAAGAAAAATTTTTTAAAAAAAAAATTCTGTTTACCCTTTTTCTTAAAACAACGGAAAATTTTTCCTTTTTTTTTTCCGATTTTTTTTATTGTGATTTCTTTCTATCTCTCTCTCTCTCTCTCTCTCTCTAATTATTCCTTTGCTTTGTTGCGCGGTTAAGAAAACGGCTCAAGGAGGCACGTGACAAACACGTGCATAAGAGCTTTTAAAATATTTTTTTTCATTTAAACATGGCTCTGATAGTCTGGTATGTATTTGGGTTTTCTTTTCCTTTTTTTTTTTTTTTTTCCTAGTAACCAAACGGGGGAGCTTGAAAATGGAGAAGATGAACGAAAACACGTGGGATGAAGAGAGAGCGATGGATCTATTGAATCAGTTGGAGACAATTTTGGGCTCTGATCCTCTCATGTGAGTGATTATATGTTATTTGAAAAGTTAGATCTCTTTTTTTCTTTTATGAATACATATATATATATAGATTTATCATGTTAATTTTTGGATTATATTAGATTTGTTATTATTTCGTGGCGTTTGGTTACTGATAAAATGGTCAAAAATGAAAGAAATTATTATTAAACTCTCTCTAAAATTAAAACTCGATAACTATATTCATCGAAATGAAAATTGAGAAATAAACTCCATAAATTCGCTTTTGCAACTTTTTTTTTTCATTTGTGAAAAAAAGGTAGAAATAATGTTTGGAATGTAAAAAAAATAATTTTGAAACTTTAAAAATATCGATTTTAATGGAAAGCAAAAAGAGAACATTGATTTTGCTTGTAGATGCATTTCTTTGAAAATCAAGCAGTAAAGTAGCCATGGCCGGGAACCTTGGTTGTTTACTGATTTATTCTGATATGGTACATGTTGAAATGGATTGTTTTATGTTAAGATTGTCTTATGAAGCTAATATTATTGGTGTTTTTGAATTCAGTGATGAATTAGGGTTTGTTCACCCATCTCAGTTTGTCACCCTCAGCAAAGAGTGTGGCGAATCCGGTGATTCATCCGTGGATGGTGCGATTGGACCAAGAAATACGAAATTTTGGAATCGAGATCATAAGTTGGGCATTTCCACTAAGGTTCTTCTTCCCTTGTGTAAGGCTGCGAAAAGTGCATTTATGGATGCGATGAAAGAATATAAAACACTTAGCTACTTATCGGATAATAAGCACGAGAATGAGACCATCATGTATGGCGGCTCTGTGTCTTGTCACTCTTTTGAAAATGAAGTCATGAAGCACAGCAAGGCACTTTTATTGTTAAGCTGTGATTTTGGCACTGCATGGAATTCCAGGTTTTCCTAATTCCAAATTATTATCTTTTATTTATCCTTTAACTTTTCTTCCATCGTAATTTGGATGCAAAAATCAATTTCTGGGAAGACGATCGGGAATTGTTTCTTGTATTCTGTTGCTTGTACGGCATTGCGACTTGTTTCTTATTTGATCTGATTGACCGTATTTGCTAGTACTTTCACTGTGGAAAAATGGTTGATATATTTGGGAAACCGTGATTTGTAACGTTGGGCATGCCGTATATAAGTTCTGGTTTACCCTACTACTGAATTTCAATTCTCAGCTCGTGGGATAGTTTATCGGATCTTCAAGTCTTTGTTTAAGCTCAATGTGACCAAGATTGTGGCATAAACTTTGAAAATGACGGAATCAAACCCTGAGATTATCATTGCATGACCAAATGCTGGAAGTTTCTGATTTTTTACTGTCTCTCTTATAGGCTTAGCACAACTTTGAAGTTCCTTATGCTTATTGTTATGGTATAATTTTGCAAGTTTTATCTTTCATTTATTGTTTTCTTGGATCATGATCCTAGTTTTCGTATTGTGCCATTAGGAAGCTAGTTGTGTCGAAGAAGCAGCAGCTGTCAATGTTTATGGATGAACTTCTCTTATCAGCCCTTGTTCTTTCTTATTCACCTAAAAGCGAACAAGCTTGGAGTCACAGGCGATGGGTGATCAAGATGATTGCTGGAAAATGTTCAAATCTGCAACAGATCTTGGCAAAAGAATCCGAGCTTGTTGAAAAAATAGCTGAGGTTTAATTTCAGCTCAGGAACTGGATACTTTGTATAATAAGGTTTATTAGCTCTTTTGAAGCAAATCCTTGGTTTCTTTCTTGTCTTCCCTCTTAAGAAGTGGTTTACCTAGTGGTTTTTCCCAGACTAAGAATCAGAAGGAATGAAAGTATGAACCTAGAGGTTTGAGTGCATTAAGCTGTTTGATTTCTCATATGCATCTTAGGTTGATGACTCATCAAAGTCCCTATGAATTTGTTCTTATGTTGCTCTTGCTCTGACTCTTCATTTTTCTTGAGGTACCCGTGTCTGACACATTTTTAGGCACGGGTATGGGATATAACCCTCCAAGGACCACCCTCGAAACAAGTAAAAAAACTTAGAAAAATTGAAAATACACGTGTCGGATATATTCTTATATCTAACACTCACACCCAAGTCCGAATAACATAGATTTGTTCTCTTTTTTGGTGGACTAAGTCCTTTACTGAACCAACTATATATGAGTTTTTATTCATCAACCACCAATGGTTATAAAATGTACCTGTGGATAGAACCGCTCTTAATGTAGTTCATATTCTTCCATATGCAGAGATCGAAAATGAACTATCGTGCATGGAATCATCGCTGCTGGTTAGTTTCCTACATGACAAGAGAACAGGTTAGAAACTTGGATTATGCAGATTGTTGCAATGTTTCATAGTGTCGCGCCACAGTTTCTAGGTCTGTTGCATTTCATTTATGTGTCAGGAAAAGCGAATAACCAACAGCTGTATTTAACACTCATTTTTCAGAGGAGAGACAGTATGTGTTGAATCATGTTTTTTTTTTTTTTTTTTTTTTTTCAGTTCTTAAATGCGGACATGTTCTGCTTCAAGAAAGCATAATTTTTTAAGTTTCACTTATGTTGTCTTATTGATATTAATATATACTTTCAGATGCTTCATGAGTTAAAGAAATCTAGAGAATGGGCAGGGTTGCATGTTGCTGATAATTCATGCTTTCACTATCGCACAGTAAGCATCTATGTTTCAGTCTAAATATGATATTACCTCCAAGAAAAGATATGTTCGTGGTTCAAAGAATAATGGGAAAATATTTTTTTTTACCTGGAGGATATCATCATTAATTAATCCCAGAAATTTGAGTAGTAATTTCCTTTTTTTTTTTTTTTTAACACGCAACTGACTTGTGTACCTCAATTTACAGCGGCTAATGCTTGGGATTTCAGAGAATCGCTTCTGTAAACAAGAAGGTGACAACTCTTCGTATGATGTAGAAAACTATCAAGTCGTGGAGGTAATTCTATGGCAGATTCATGCAAATGTACACTATCTTTTGTCGTCTTTGCTGACAAGAAATAATTAGGCATACATGCTCTATATGCGTTAGTGATCCTTGATGCCTTATGAAACAATTTATAGACTACTTGCTTATTTGACCTCTTCGAAAAATTGTACTCGACAGGAGGAACTTGATTTGAACGAAGTGTTAATAAAGCGTTATATAGGGAGAGAGGTACGAGGCTTTTCTCCTAGTCTTTTCCCATTTTACTCCAACCTTTCATTTTCCTTGAAGTACCCGTATCTAATAGACATGGGTAAGGAGGATTGATCCTCCAAATATATGAAAAAGTTTAGAAAAAAAAAATTGAGCATGCTAAGGTCGTACACGTACCTATATCCCCCACTCACCTTCCAGTCCGAGCAACATAGGTCTCTTCCCTCTTCAAACAAAAGAAAAGGGTGAAGGGGGTTTTGTACAAAATTAATGCACTTGTTCTTCATTATTTCATTGTTTTTTAAAACAAATACAGTCTATTTATGGCAGATGAAACTTTTGTGGCCTAGTTATTTGTGTAGTGTCTTATTCGCCTATTCTTTCAATCCTTAAAATTTTTTATTTATATTGTTCATCCTTCACAGGCTCTCTGGCTTCATCGTCGTTTCCTGTCCCTATGTTTAATGCGGCATTTGACAACTATGTGTGGTATTTCGTGCCTTTCCAAACCGAAAACCAGAATGGATAATGAAATCAATAACTTTGTGTATAAAGAATTATGTCTCCTAGATTCCTGCTCAACCATTCCAGATATGGAGTTTGAGGATTTCGAAGCACAAGCAATGTATTCAGCAATTTACTTTTTATGGTTGATAAAGGTAAGTACAATGTTGCTTAAATCATAGTTTAAACAGGTTTCTTTGCAAGCTACTAATTGGATGCATGCATTGCATTAGCAAATTCCTCCGTTTAAGGAGATTGAGCTGCAAGGGAAGCTAAAAGCAGGAAGCTTGAAGACCATACTACGTAAGACATGTCCAGAAAGATCATTCCTTTGGGATTTTTTGGATTAGCATGGAAGCCTTTAATGATCATGGAAGAGAGAATTAGTTAATCTTTGGTAAGTATTACCTATTTTGTAAGATCCCCATCTATGTTACTTGGACTTAGGATGAGTATTGGATACGGATATGTGTCCAACATGTATATGCTCAAGTTATTCCATATATTTGGAGAATTATACCCTCATACTCATGTCCGAATGTGTCAGACACAAGTATTGGACACGAGTACTTTAGGAAAAAATGAAGATTTTAGATA
The DNA here is from genome assembly GCA_038382065.1 of Adansonia grandidieri. Classification (NCBI taxonomy): domain Eukaryota; kingdom Viridiplantae; phylum Streptophyta; class Magnoliopsida; order Malvales; family Malvaceae; genus Adansonia; species Adansonia grandidieri. The sequence goes on from JBBYHK010000005.1 coordinate 6,980,392, forward strand.
ACATAGATCTCCATGACTATTTTATTTGGGTTTCAGCTTGTAAACACCTGATTTTGTTCAGGATTAATCCCCTTGTTTTTTTAAAAATCGTCTTGATAGTCAAAAAACAGTTATGACGCAGCTTATATGCAAAAGTTGGATTGTGAAACAAAGAATTTGTAATCCAACTTTTTTCTAATGATGATCAGGTATCTTGTTGACAGGAAGGTGACAAAAAATGTTTCGGCAGTTTCAGCTTCCATGGTTGCATCTTCATGAAGATGACGCAAGCTTGAGAAATGGCTGACCTGCGTCCAACTTTGCCTGGTTCCTTGATACAAACTTGTATCCCAGAATAAAAATGGAAGCCAACCACTAACAAAACTGGACAATGTGGGAGATTCAGTAAGAGTTTTGCTGAGTTTGTTTTGAGAACTTACAGCCTTGTATTGACCTTTGTGTTCTATTTTTTTATGACTGATGTTTACTTTTTGGATTCAAAATAAAGATTAGATTTGATAATTTTAAATGCGACATGAACAGAATACGAAAAATATCCTGTAATTTTAGTCTTGTTGTTGATCTGTGCTTTTTTAGGTGTTGTCAGGCAGACGTGATTTCTTACAACATTTTTATGAGCACTATTGAATCAGGGGAAATGGGTTGAAGGAGGTTGCAACTTGGGGATTCGGGTTATAAATACTGATATTTGGATTTCAGATAATCAATTGGATTAAATCCCTAGATTGTTAGTTAATAGCATTTTGATCAGCTCTCTTTTGTGCAAAAGAAAAAGTTGGAAGAGGCTGTAAATGTATAGAAGATGATAAAAGAGAAGGGTTTGACTCCAAGTAGTCAATATCGTATTGGTAGTCATATCGTTTTTGTTTTGATACAGGTACATATTGATATCAGTGTGTTTCAGTGTATCGTTTCGGGTTTATCGGAGTTTGAATATTTGTAATTTATATATATGAAAAATATTTTTAAATATGTAATAAATGAGATTAAATTAATTTTATATATTAAATATTCATCAATTATATATAATGTTCTATAAAAAACTTCAACAAATATAAAAAAATCAATATCAGTTAAGTAGTAAAGTTAAAATTTTTTAATAATCATTAAATTTATGAGTAATTATGTCTAAGATTTATCAAATTTATGATTAATTATGTATAATATTTATCAGATTTAAGATTAATATTAATTTAATTTTTTTTACAAGTTTATATTATGTATCGGTCGGTACAGTTATTTTTTGTCGATATCAATAGAACAAGTCGGTATCTATCGGTACGATAAGTATAAATCAAAACGAAACTAACTATCGTAAGTATCATTATATATTGAAACCGATATGTACCGACCAATACGACCTGTACCGGTGCGGTACCAATAACACTAGTTTGGCTCCTCAATGCTTACCGTTACAAAGTTATGATTCAGTTCATAATCTTTGGATTACATGATCTCTCATGCTTGCTTGTGAGAATTTTTTACAAAAAAAAGTCGTAAATATTAAAAAAAATTATTGATATTAAAATTTAGATTTTATATTTCATTTTAAGGGTATACAGTAACAGTATCATTTATTATCCAGAATAAATATAATACAAACACCCAACCCTATAATTTGAATCATGTAATATTATCTGACTCTTATATAACATAAAAAAATATATAAATATATAAATAATCGTAAAGTTTATATAATATAAAATATTAATATTAAAATATATAAATATAAAATGTTTTAAAGCTGTTAAGTTTTTCAATAGTAGTAAAAAAAAGGACTTTGATTAGCAACTTTGTCTGTGCCTTCTGGAAGGCAAAAGCTTTCATTTTTTAAGTGACGTCAAGTACTAGGGTTCAGTTAATCATAAAATTACATTTAAGTATTTTGATTTTGCGCCAATTTACAATTTAGTACCTTTTCAGCAGCCAGCCAGGTGATTTGGGGAATTCCATTTTTATCTAATTTGAAGAACTATCTGTTTCATGAATTTCCCTCTTCAGCCCCCCCAAAAGACACATTTTTAATTAATTTTGTGCAAAACCCAGCAAAGCTGATCCCATAATCATCATCAATACATCAACTTTGAGCTTCAATTCTCTTTAATCTCAAATCTTTTTTCTTCATCAATAATCTCAGTAGAGATGCAAGGGTTTTCCGATGGTGGCGCCGATTTGGGTCAACTTCAATCAACCATGCACAGTATCGAAGTCGCCTGCACTTCGATTCAGGTTCACCATTTACTCCCTTCAGATTAAACTGCATTGGTGATTTATATTATATTACTTCATTTGCTTCGTTTAGTAATCTATTTTCGTTTGCTTTTTCATTTATGGGCGCCTGAAATTTACCGTTTGCTTTATTTTTGGAGTTGAAAATGTGAAGTTTGTTTTACTACTTCGTTTGGGTCTTTGAACACTTAAATTTGATTGCATTTGTTTTGGAAGCAGATGCATATAAATCCAGCGGCGGCAGAAGCAACGATACTGTCTTTATCACAGTCACCTCAACCGTACACTGCATGTCGATTTATCCTGGGTGAGTTAGGCTAACTGAGTTTAGGTATCAGTGTTTCAATGCATTTCTTATAGTATTTAATTTTTGGTTCCTGAAAAGGTTAAATCAAAAGTGAAGTTATGTAATATTGTTGTTCAAAGAAATGAGCAAATAGTGGAAATGTAACTCACATTCAAACACAATTATTCCAAAAAAAATGTAAATCATTCGAAATATGTGTATTGCTTTTGTATCCAAGCATACTTTTTTGGTGGCAAAAGCTACCGTTGGATGGTATTTAAGATTCTCATAAACGTGCCAGATATCGTTGAAGGTAGTCTATGGGATGTATTAACAGACAGTTTATATGCAAATAGAATTGCACTGTTTGATTTGTTTGCTGGGTTTTTCCTCTTGTTTTTTGCTTGTTTCTAGACCCTTTTTTCATATTGTTTAGAATATGTTGCTCCAACTTTTCACTTTCTTGAAGTTCCTATTTCCGACATATTTTTAGACATGGGTATGGGGATACAAAACTTAGAAAAAATTGAACATAGTTATATCTGTGTCGGACATATGCTCATATCCTACACTCACACCTGAGCCCGAGTAACATAGTCTAGATTGATGCTGGTGGTACAATCATGTTTCCACTTGTTGGTAAGGATCTTAGTCCCCACGCCCTCCCAGAAAAAAAAGTTATGCTTCACTTCGTCAAATTTTAAGGGGAACATCTCAAAATGATTGTCTTGCTTTTCTGGTTCACAATGTTATTGATCACTTTGGAAGATGAACTGTTTACCGGTTTGCTTGGTCATATGACCTTTGTTTGACAAGCTTGAAACATTTTGTACTGAAACTGGTGAGATTATGTAGTTATTATGGTTTAGACAATTCGCTAGCTGATATTTCATGCTAAAATTCAATTTATTATTCAGAAAATTCTCAGGTGGCAAATGCAAGGTTTCAGGCTGCTGCAGCCATTCGGGATGCAGCTATCAGAGAATGGGCTTTTCTTTCCTCTGAAGAAAGGAGAAGTTTGATTAGGTACCATCAACCTTTTGAAGATTACATTCTACTAAAGTTTCTTTTTTTTTTCTCCTTAAAACAGGGTAGTCAGCATTAAGCTAGGCACAAAAGCATATCTTTTTTGATTAAATTGCTTCTGTTCATTTTGTTTTTTTACTCTTTTTTTTTTTCCAATTAAATTCTGTTTTTATTTTGCAGTTTCTGTCTGTGCTTTGTTATGCAACATGCTAGTTCACTCGAGGGATATGTCCAAGCAAAGGTATCTTCTGTGGCTGCTCAATTGATGAAAAGAGGCTGGTATGTTGCATGATCTTCAGTAGTCAGCTTAAAGATAACATGTAACATATGTATATGCAGCACTGTGTAGTAGCTATTGCGATCTTCCCTTCATTAGAGCATTAGGACAAGTTTTCTTGAGCTGAAGTCTGTTCTGAAGAATACTGCATCCTTCATTTCATTAAGCTTTAAGTAACATGCAAGACATTGCTATAGAATTCCACATATTGGAAACATTATAATTGTTTCAATGAATATTTCTTTGTAGGCTTGATTTTACTGCAGCTGAGAAGGAGGCATTCTTTTATCAGGCATGAGTCCATTGTCATTATCTTGTATCATTTTTGCAGAGTTGTGATTTAACTTACATGTTGTCTTCCTAATGATATTCGGTTTGTTTATCTTACTTGCTTAGTCATATATACTCTGCTCCTAACCTTCTCTTCGCTATTACTTAGAGGAGCAGAGCTTGGATAATATTTTCAAGGGTGACAAAATAAAATTATCTATGTTAATCATCTAAACTTTACGTGGTTTGGTATATGAGTAAAGCCTCGTACCAGTTGAACTTTGCTGAGTTTTTCTAGTGTTGGAACTCATATTAGGTCACCCAGTTTTTGATTGGCATCTCTTAAGAGTTTCATGACTACAGGTTAACCAGGCCATTCTTGGTGCTCACGGAGTGGATGTGCAGTTCATAGGCGTGAATTTCTTGGAATCTTTGGTATGCGGTGATTTTGTAGGATTCTAATTGGTCTTTGTTATATCTGTCATTATGTTGCCTTTAGATTTTACACTAAACTTTCCCTTTCTTTTAGGTTTCTGAATTTTCACCTTCCACTTCAAGTGCCTTGGGTCTTCCCAGGGAATTTCACGAGCAATGTCGAACATCATTAGAGCTAAACTATTTGAAGGTTCCTTCAATTTCTCTTTACCTCATGTTGATAGTTTTGATATTATTGATGTTATCCATCAAAGGATAGGCTGTTGCATGTACAGAGATTCCTTTTATCTTGTCTGGCCCTTACATGTGTTTTTGATTCATAGATGTTCTACTGTTGGGCACGAGATGCTGCTTTAAGCATCACAAACAAAATAATTGAACTTGATGTTGTGATACCCGAGGTTAAAGTTTGTACTGCTGCACTACGCCTCATGCTTCAAATTCTGAACTGGGAGTTTCGGCATGATACAAATAGCATGAAAGCTGGTATCAATGTTTTTTCAGCTGGAGTTAGACATGATGGTGCATCATCTAAGAAGTCTGAATGTGTCTTAGTGCAGGTAATGGACATGTTTTGAGTTTCTGATATTTGTTGCTCCCGCACACAGACATATTAACTTTGAATCATATCAATGATTACATCTTCATAGAAGATAACATGAATGCATTGGCATCTGTAATCCTTTTGAGACTTCCAAATGAGTGAATACCTGACTGGAGATCAACCAGATCTACTCCGGTCTATCACAAAGGGATTGGGTGTTTTTAGATGCTGTAGTTAAATAATTTACTTGTACAAATCATGTTGATTGTTTTTCTTGGTGCAATTTTATGCTGGTTGTAGCCTGGGCCGGCATGGTTTGATGTTTTAATCTCAAGTGGCCATGTTGGTTGGCTGCTCGGCTTATATGCAGCGCTTAGACAGAAGTTTTCCCGTGAAGGTTACTGGATTGACTGCCCTATTGCAGTCTCAGCTCGAAAGCTAATTGTACAGCTCTGCTCTTTGACAGGAACAATATTTCCTTCTGGTATGTGTTTCATTTAATAACTTTATGTTGATTATAATGTGTTCTCTTTGTAGGTATAATATTTGTTGTAATTGTGTGGTGAATCTCTTGAAGTATATATTTGATAACCATGAGTTGCTTTGTGTACTTATTGCTGTGGAATTATAATATCGGTATCTTAATTATTTTCAGATCAAGTTATTCATGTACTTGTTTTGCTTGAAACTGAATGGAATGAAGTTATGGTATGTCAACTAACAGATTCCTTACGTCGAAGAGCTTTTTGTCTTGCTGGATCTGGACGATTTTACTAAAACCACCTGAAATTGTGAGATAAAAAATCTCCCCTTGTTTTAGCTTAAAAATGTCGCAGATAACATTTCCTCTTTAAGGCATCTTGTGATTGGTTCCAATGATCAATCTTAGCTTTTAGATTTAATTTGCCTGCTAAGTTAAAAGGTTATATATTGATTCTGGTTTAAAATCTTGTAGCTAGATAATAGATTTCTCTAGACAAGGAAAGCATTTTCTGGAGAGAGAGATTGAGTTAGGGAAAATGTTCTTTCGTCTTTAATGAGCCATTATTATGCTTATGAAAATTAATTCTCTTTGTTGGATTTACTTTCTAAGACTATTCAATCTATGGAATTTGTTTTCCTTCTTATTTCTTCTTAGCCAGGGTCCTTGATTGCATTTAAAGTTTTAACTGATTAATTTTATTAATAATTTTAGATAATGGGAAATTGCAAGAGAATCATTTGCTACAGCTGCTATCTGGTATATTACAATGGATAGATCCTCCTGATGTTGTTGCAAAAGCTATTGAAGAGGGGAAAAGTGAAAGGTTGGTTTTTCCATACTGTTCATTTGTCGAACATTTACTTCTTTGTCTATGAGCTTGTCAAGAAGTCACAAGATTCTGTTGTATTATCCAGTGAGATGCTTGACGGTTGCCGTGCATTGTTATCTATTGCAACTACAACGACTCCTTTTGTATTTGATCAACTCTTGAAAGCCATAAGGTAAGTTATATGATACTCATTTTATTTATGGCCATACGAATTTGTTGTTTTACTTTATTCTTCATGTAGTCTTGAAACAATTTTACCGTATTTCTTTCTGCTCAGGCCTTTCGGTACTCTTACCCTGCTGTCAACCTTGATGTGTGAAGTTGTTAAAGTTCTTATGACTAATAACACTGATGAGGAGACCTGGAGCTGGGAAGCCCGGGATATCTTGTTAGATACATGGACTATTCTACTTGCGGTACGTAGTTCTAGCTTGCTAGAATGTTCATTTATATTTTGTTGCCTTAAGATAATCTATCAATTCATTTTCGTTTCTGTAAGTACATTAGTTATTGTGAATTAGACCTATCAATTGGGCCGGTGGGGTTGGTCTTGGGTTGGCTCAATTCTGGTCTTAAATTTTCGTGTTATTGTTCAGTCACGTTCAGATCATTTTGGAATTGGGTCATTATCGGTTAAGGTCATTCAGGTTTGGGTTTGGGTGGATTGGTTAAGTTTTTCAGATTTGGAAGAATTGACAGGTCTAGTGCAAATACATCTTTTGTAGCATCATTTAGTGTTGACCATTGAAATAACACTGTATTTTACAATTTGTCAGCCTACGGATGGTTATGGTGGTGATGCATCCCTTCCTTTGGAAGGGAAACTTGCTGCTGCAAGTCTCTTTGCCATGATCGTAGAGTCTGAGCTAAAAGGTAATGATAATATTTTACTGGCTGTATTGCTTCACTGCATTGCTTATTATTCTACATGTTGTCTTTACCATTGAATTTAATATTCTTTTGTTTGGATGATATAGTGGCTTCTGCTTCAGTAGCAAATGATGATGGTGATTCTGACTATTTTCAGGCGTCTATTTCTGGTAAAGAAAGAGACTTTCATTGCTTCTTCTTACCAATGTCTCATTGTTATCATTATATTGATTTTACAGATGCTAAAGAAATCATCATGATCATGATGATTATCATCTACTTCTTCTTTGTCTCATGTTCGGTTGAATGCCATTCAACACTATCATTGTATTTCCTTGCAGCTATGGATGAAAGATTAAGTTCTTATGCTCTCATTGCAAGAGCAGCAATTGATGTCACAATTCCTTTGCTCACAAGACTGTTTTCTGAGCGCTTTGCACAGCTTCATCAGGTGCTCTTTTTATTTTATTCATCCGTACATACATCCACTCAAAAAAAAAAAAAAAAAACTGATTTCCCCTATATATTACATTTTGTATTGAGATGCTGTTGCATGGATCTCTTTGCTTTTTTTTTTTTTTTTTTTTGGTAAGTTACTTTGTTTGTCTGTAGGGCAGAGGCATTATTGATCCTACGGAAACTTTGGAAGAACTTTACTCACTATTGTTAATAACTGGACATGTACTTGCTGATGAAGGGGATGGAGAAACGCCTTTGGTAATTTTTATTTCTTTTCTATATATATTCCAAAGTTTTGTTATGCAAGAGGATCTATTGTTTGTGTATGTGTGTATAATTTTTTTCTTTCCATTTACCTTATAAGTTTTTGTGGCTTGAATTTTTTTATTCATAATTATTGTTCGTTTATTATATTACCTACTGTCCAATTGATTGCCTTTGTTGAATAGCTCAGCACTTATGGGGTTAGTAGCTAATGTATTTGAACTTTTTGATTTGATTTATTCCGGAAGTGTTAGTCTTCACAGTGTATCACTGTCAAAAGTGATCAATGACTTTTTTGTTATGATTGGGGTGTTAAAGTCAGCAAAGCAAATTGAGTGCTTGTTGCGTCTCTTGGTTTTCAATTATCATGTTTCACTTTCTTCTTCTAGAAAGATGCCTATCTTTTTCTCCCAGAAGTTTAAGGTGTTTCTACGAGTATTTAATATGATGATTACTTTTTATGTTTAAATTTCTAATCTTATTGTATCTTAAACAAGCCATTCGTCTTACTTGAAATCTGATTCCAGTTGTGTTAATTGACTTAGGTACCGAGTGCAATACAAACTCATTTTGTTGACATTGTAGAAGCAGAAAAGCATCCTGTTGTTGTTCTCTCAAGGTACAACTTGGGTTTCTTTTCTTTTATAACTTTATCATGGAAGTAGGTTGATTTTATCTAATTTTTATTCATCATTTCCAATTGATATATGGAATAGTTCATTTCGATGGTCTTTTCATTTGATGCAGTTCAATTATAACTTTTGCTGAGCAGAGCATGGATCCAGAAGCAAGAGCAACTGTTTTCAGTCCTCGGCTTATGGAGGTAAGATTTTCTTTCTCTAGCTCCTTAGCCCATGTTTCTAGTGTTTTACCTTAGCCCTTGTTTCTCTAACTTAATTTGCTTGATGCTGTATACAGGCCATCATATGGTTTCTTGCAAGATGGTCTCATACATACCTGATGCCTCTTGAAGATGCTAACTGCCTAAGTAATGATTATCAGCAACAGCATCAGTTAGTACACTCTAGAAAAGCTTTATTAAGCTTTTTTGGAGAACATAATCAGGGAAAAAATGTTCTCAGCATTATTGTTCGCATCTCTATGATGACATTGATGTCATACCCTGGGGAGAAGGATTTACAGGTATAAGATTTAAACTTTTTCCTTTTAGAAATTTCTTGGCTATTGGTTTGACATCTATCAGGTGCCCCCTCCATTCTCTTCCTTCTTGTTGTTTTTATAGGGAGCATATTGCTTGTGATAGGACAGAATTCAACCTTGTTGTCTTATAATATTGAATTTTGAAAACTTTGAATTAGTTAGTTATGACTTATCAGTTCAATATTTTAAGTTACAAGAAGTGTGATGATGTTTTGTCTCCTATGATCATCTGTGAACTATGGGAAAAAAATCTAACTGATCATGGAACTTAGGCTTTAATATTGTATGGTCCCAAATTTTAATATCTTATCAATGAAGTAAATAATTCATGCTTCTTTTGTTTTCGCTCACTCTTTATATAGGGTCTTACTTGTCACCATCTGCTTCACACGCTTGTTCGCCGAAAAACTATTTGTTATCAGCTTGTTTCGCTGGTGAGTCCAACATGATTTCATATATAACTTTCAAATTCATTAGCTATATCAGAACGGCGCCATGTTGTTGGAGTTCACTTTCACATTTCTATTAAGTCCTGTTATAAATTTTGGAGTTGCTTGCCCTCACATCTTTGTTTTGTTCTTCTACATGGCTGGGGGTTATCCTTCTTCCCTCCATTGACCTTCACCCCCCAACATCCCAAGGCCAGTTCCCGTGGATGTTAAAAGTATAATTCTTAGAAGGCTTGCATAAAAACTTCATTACATAGAATAAGTTCAATTAGTTTATGTTGAATATTAAGTCAAACTTCCTTCTATATCTTTATATTCCTATAATTTATGAATCTAGTTTTACAGCTACTCTAAAGAAACTCTGTTCTCAGTACCAGCGTATATTGCATAAATTTGTGGTAGCTTGAGCTAGTTCATTTTAATCTATGTTTTGCAGGATTCATGGCATGACCTAGCAAATGCTTTTACCAATGAGAAAAGTTTGTTCTTGTTGAGTTCTGCCAATCAGGCAAGAATGTACCATAGCCCACTCTACTGTACATATTGTGTGCTCCTATTTGCATAGTATACTGATTTTCTCCTGTTTCAGCGTTCACTGGCTCAGACCCTTGTTCTCTCAGCTTCTGGAGTGAGAAATTCAGAGGCCTCAAATCAGTAAGTCTTGCATTTTCGGGGAATGGGAAGGGGTTGCCTTTTGCCATTTTGCTCTAGAACTTGAGCTTCTAATGGCCTAATGTCCTTTTATTGTTTTCAAAGATATGTAAAGGGTCTCATGGCTCATATGACAACATATCTGGTGGAACTGTCGAACCAAAGTGATCTCAAACGTGTTGCACACCAACCAGATATCATCATGTCGGTAAGGATATCGAACATTAATTGCAAAATCTTATGAACTATTGAATCAACTTGGAAATAGCTTTTCATTTAAGTAATGGACATTATTATGTAGGTTAGTTGCTTGTTGGAGAGGCTTCGTGGAGCTGCCAGTGCTGCAGGACCTAGAACACAAGGAGCAATTTATGAGATTGGTATCTCTGTAATGAACCCTGTGTTACTTCTTCTCGAAATTTACAAGGATGAGGTATTAAATGATTCCAATCTTGCATATTCTTTTTGCTAGATCATCTTTTGAAGTATGTTTTATCCTGAAACTACAGTTTTATTGTCTCACTTATGCAGTTATCTAACAGTTCATTGGCTCCTTATAGAAATCTTCCATTCTGTTAAGCCAGTTTATTCTAGCTAACTGGCCGCAATGTCTCTATTTGTTGTTCAGGAAACCTTGTTGTCGGGCCAAGTTAATATCATTTGGTTGCAATTTACTTTAGAATGTTGTTATCAACGTCTTCACGTCTCAACAACTGATTTAGTTTTTCCTTTTAGCATTTTGGCATCTGATGACTTTCTTCATTTCCAATGAATTGATTCTGCTTTTTCCTATTCCTGTTTAACCTTTAATGAAACCTATCTTCATTAGAAACATAGGGATTATTTATACTAATCTTTAATTATTGCGTAGTCTGCAGTTATATACCTGCTACTCAAATTTATTGTTGACTGGGTTGATGGACAAATATCGTACCTCGAGTCTCAAGAAACTGCTTCTGTAATTGATTTCTGTATGCGGTTGCTTCAGCTTTACTCATCACACAATATTGGAAAGGTAATTTTTGTTGAAACTCCTTAAAAATTTTCTAAAATTCTTTGATTAAAGTTCTCTGCCTCTTTATTATCTTTATTCTTTTCAAATTTCTAATTGACATTTCAATTATGAAGGTACCCTATTTAATTTATCCGTGTCAGCAGTTACTCTCTGGGTTTATATATATGAATATATATATTCTAGCTTTTTATGTTAAAAGCTTCTGAAACTTCAGAAAGAACTTGGTGATCATGCAAAAGGAAGCATATTTGGAGGCTAGATAATTTTTTGCATTGTTTTGAGCTGTAAGAATTTATTTAGCGTTATGGTATATTTCAATCTAGTTCCAACCCTAAGTTCTCAGCATGCTCTCAAAGTAGTGGAAGTAATTTCTTCTAAGATTGATTGCATACTGGATCACCCAAAATTATTTCAAAACTGGCAGTTAACTGTTTATCACAAAGTTCTATCTGGATAGATTATTGTTGGCCTAGATGGACTGACACTGAATGTTGCTCCGACTCTTCATTTGTTATGGAGTACCTGTGTTCGATGCATATTCGGACATGGATATGGGGATATGACTCTCTAAAGATTCTCCAAATACATGGAGAACTTAAAAAAATTTCAACATACCCATGTCAGACATATACCCATATCCGACGCTCACACCTGGGCCTGAGTAACATAGCTGTCACTCATCCAATATTACTGGCCTTGGTCTTGTTGGATGGAATATGGTTCACTTTGTATTCATAATAAGCTTCACATCTCGCATTCACCATATGTCGTAGGACAGGTACTAGGTTCACATAAATAGGCCTGTCTTCTGTCGTCGTTGGCTAGCAATTTAAAGCTGTTCACAATATTCCTATAATGAGTATCTCAATTTAATTTGTAGAGAAATAGATCTAGGTGTCACATCTAGATACTGGAAACTGCCTCAGGGTACTCATACTAGCATCAATACCTATTAGTCAGCTACTTGTTTTTGTGCCAATTATAATTTTGCTTTTAAAACTTTTATGCAAGCAATACCTCAAAGAGATTTCTTTTGGCTTCTAACATCATATTGCTTGATTGTCATTCGTATTTGTGTTCTTATTTTTTTGTTAGTTTGCTTCATTATGGTATGATTCATTGCAAGAAAGTAAAAATCTTTTATTGAAGACTTTTTTTATCAAAGATTGTTTCATATAGCAGTTTGATTTTGATAGTGGCTCCTCCTGCTTATGATTTTTCTGGAATACTAAATTTCTTTTATTCTGGTTATGGAATCCATGTTCGTTGAATCAAATTTATACAAGAGAGCGTGAACTCTTCAAGCGGATGGGCTTATTAATACTTCAACATGACCTAGTTTTACTTTCTTCTTTATAATCCTTGCTCTTGCCACTCTTTCTTGCTGTAGTGTTGTGATATCTTTGCCACCAATGATTTACTGTGCCATTTACGGTTCTCAGCAAAGTTTTTTCTTTCTCTCTTTTTCAGATATCAGTAAGTCTTTCAAGCACTTTACTTAGTGAGGCAAAGACGGAGAAATATAAAGATTTGCGTGCTCTTCTTCAACTTCTTTCAAATCTTTGTTCAAAAGATCTGGTAGGTGTTAAATCGTGTTCTGGTTACTTCTCACATTGGGAGTAAGATTTATATCACTTAACATTGAGCATTTTTTGTAGGTTGATTTCTCATCAGATTCTATTGAAGTTGCGGGCATTAATATATCTCAGGTTAGCAACTTATTATTACCTATGTTACTTTGACTTAGGTGTGTGTCAGTTGCAAGTATGTGTCTAACATGGGTATGTTCAATTTTTTTTTTAAAGTTATTTCCATTTATTTGGAGGATCCTTGGAGGGTTATATCCCTATACTCATATCCGAATATGTGTCGGACATTGGTGCTTCTAGAAAATGGAAGAGTCGTAGGAACATAGACTATTACTGTCATGGAAATATCCAAGATGGTGTTTGATGTTCCTCTTGCAGGTTGTATTCTTTGGTCTTCACATAGTCACTCCTCTGATATCTTTGGAGCTGTTGAAATACCCGAAGCTTTGTCATGATGTAAGAATCTATCAATCCTGATAAAGTATCCTATGTAATTTTCTGGAAGCTGATTATTATTAGCATTCATTCTGCAGTACTTCTCTCTTTTGTCACATATTTTGGAGGTTTACCCTGAAACACTTGCACAATTAAATAGTGACGCATTTGCTCATATTATCGGAACTCTAGACTTTGGTCTTCATCATCAGGTAAATTACTATCCGTTTTATCACCTATGATGTCAATGTTTCCACTTGTTAGCTTCCTGGCCAAACACAAGTCTTCGACACCCCCCCCCCAACTCTGTCTTTTTCCTTTTGGGGTTTGGGTAGTGTGAGACGGAGAAGAGTAAGGTTGGGCCTTAGTATTCAACTTGTGTGCTGCAAAGTAAACAGTGATGGCATTTTCTCGTATTATAGGAACTTGGGACTTTGGACTTCACTATCAGGTAAATTACTATCCGTACTATCATCAATGATGTCAATGTTTCCACTCGTTACCGTCCTGGCCAAACTTTAGTCTTCAACCCCCCCTCCCTTCACTCCATCCTTTTCCTTTCTGTTGGGGTTGGTTAGTGTAAGACAGAGGAGAGTAAGGTGGGGCCTTAGAATTCAACTCGAGTGGAAATATTTTGGTTTTCTTTAATCTATCCCACTGTCTGAATATAATTTTACAAGCCTTCTTGAAGATAAAATTTGACTACTCTCTCAAGCTTAGTTATTTTCAATTTTTGTGCTTGATGATGCAGGACTTAGAAGTAGTCAACATGTGCCTGGGAGCTCTGAAAGCTCTCGCCGCCTACCACTATAGGGAAATATGTGCAGGTAAAACAGGATTGGTTTCACGTGCTGCAGGACAGGGAAATTTACCCGAAGGGCTTTTCGGCCGGTTTCTACGTTCATTATTGCAGTTGCTCCTTTTTGAAGATTACAGGTATTTTAGAAGCAAATTTCAATGACAAGCGTACATGATACAAGTGTAAATGAACACTTGATGCAGGACTGATCCTTTTTGTTTTCTGTTGTGATTGTAATTTTGTTTGTTTGCGATTTCAGTCCTGATCTGGTTAGTGCTGCTGCTGATGCTCTCCTTCCATTGATCCTTTGCGAGCAAGGCCTATACCAGGTTTTTCTTGATAATCAGTATACTTATCGGTATATGTTTTGTAATACCGTGAGTTGGAAGCTTGAAGAGCTACGATCTCTTCTTCGACCACTTGATTTCATTCCGTTAATAGACATTGCATGTATAGTTAAGAAACTGCGAATGTTGCTTTAACTTTTCACTTTTCTTTAAATACTTGTGTAAAACATACTTTCAGACATAGGTATGAGGATATGACCCCTCAAGGGCTCTCCAAATATATGAAAAAACGTAAAAAAAATTAAGTATACCCATATTAGACATATATCTGTATTTGATGCTCACACCGTAATCTAAGTAATATGGACAACTGCTGCTTTATTAGAGGAATGAGAGCCTAGTGGGATCAAACATTAAATTTCTGCAAGAACTGGTGCTTTATCCTATAATTCTTCTACGTCACAAATATAAACATCTTGTCATGTTATTGGATTGTTTCTTTTGCAGAAATTAGGCAATGAGTTAATCGAGAGGCAGGCAAATCCGACGCTCAAATCAAGACTGGCAAATGCATTGCATTCTCTCACAAGTTCAAACCATCTCTTGTCAACACTAGACCGCGTGAACTACCAGAGATTTAGGAAGAATTTAAACAGCTTTCTGATAGAAGTTCGTGGATTTTTGCGAACAATTTAACATGATGCGATATCAGTTACAATGTTGCAGATTATGTTGCCATATCATTCTTTGTACAATCAAATGTGGAAAAGAAAAACTGGAATCAAAGAGATTTCCCATTTTTGGGGGATATTCTGTAGAGCAGGCTAAGTTCAATGGTGCAAAACAGCATATGACTGTGAAGACATAGTATTTGCAGAATTGACAGGGCATAAAGGAGTGATTGGCCTGGATTTTAATAGAGACGGCAGCATCAGTTCTTGTGGTTTGGGGTGCATCCCCGTGATGATTGGAGTTTGATCCTCGGCACAAGGCTAAATTACCCCTTTCTTTTATCTGCATTTGTTATCCGAATTCGTTTTTTTTATTGGTTTGTCATTTAAGACTTTAGAATTTGCATGCTAAGCTTGCATACAAAGTATATTGTATTTCATATCAGCACAAGGCTAAATTATCCGATTGTTATCCAAATTCGTTTTGGAATTGGTTTTGTCATGTAAGAACTTAGAATTACAATGCAAAGCTTGCATACAAATATTGTGGTTGCTTAATAGAGGGAAGTTCCAGCCTACTTTTTGTACAGACCATACAAATAATTGACATTTTGGGTAATCGTTTTTCTCTCTCTTATTTGTATTAAGAGTTCAGTTCAGAGTTATTCACTTGTAGACGAAAGTAAAATGTATGAAATATCAACCATTTTGGGAGAAAAAAAGTTCCCTGCATCTAATTGTAACTATATTACTCCAACTCGAGATTTAAATACCCAATATGAATATGTGTTTGATATGAGTATGTTTAATTTTTTTTAAGTTTCCTACACATTTGGAAGATCTACAGAGGGTCAAATCTTTATGCTGATGTCTGAATATGTATCAGACATTGGTATCAGACATGAATACTCCAAAAAAACTGAGCATTGTAGCCTCAAAATCGACTATTAAGACGCAGATTATTAAACAGAATGTGCCTTTCTATTTTCCAGATTGTAACATCGAATACTTTAGTTCACAAGAGAATTCATGCCTCAGAATAAAATATCAACAATAAAGGTAAAAAAGAAAAAGAGCAAGAAATTTGATGCAGAAAATAAGCTATTTGATACTTGTTTGTATGCTCCATTCTCTCAAGACAAAGTTTGTCATTATCCCACAAACAACTGGATTTTAGCCCTACGAATTAGTAGCAGAGTATCTTATGGTGCCATCTTACAAAGTCAAACGGTGGTTGTTCTGATCTGAGAAAAGGAAGGCGAAAAGCTTGGTCAGCTATTCACTTGTGTAATATCCCTTTCTTTTGTGGCTTCTGCTTTTTGTGATTTTGGTTCTGTCAATGAATTAAACAAGCAGATATGGGAAAGTTAGAAATGACATGAAAGGATAGAAAAAATTTGACGGAAACAAGTTTAATAAAAACAAGGGGAAATATATACCTTTTGTCTCTCAAGGGCATCTTGATCAATCCTCTCTTTCCAGTTACTCTTGCGAAGCTTGATTGGTCTATTTCCTACGTATTTACCTGCAACACATCATCCAAATGCAATCTTAGGGTATAAAAAGACCATATAAAAACAACATGAAAGCCAGAAAAAATATTATCCAAAATTGGCCAACAATCACAAAAGTACTCACCATTCATCTCCTTAATTGCAGCTGCAAGATCAGATGGGTTAGCAAAGCTAACAAACCCGTAGCCCCTTGTTTTGCCCGTTCGTTTATCTCTTACAACCTAGTAGGAAAATAATATACGCATATAAATATTCTTAGTTATCCGATCGTGACTTTTTTTAGAACAAAGATGGAATAGCAACATGTCAACCGCAAGCATGTCGGGCAAGCCATGCCCTCACGTATAAACACAATAAGCTGCCAGATTAATAGTTGAGTATCAAAAAAATAAACCCGAAAATTCTATTAAATCATCTAAGTATAGTGCTCAAGGGCCAAAAACTCATATCTCACTAATAACACAAAATGAACATTCTAACAAATGTGAACCTTATCACTCTTCTTTTTAACACGATTAAGATCCCACAATACAAGGGTGACACCTAGAATTCCCAATCCAATGCAGATATGAGTTTACAAAGAAAATGGGCCATAATACTCAAGTCAGAAAACTGGTAAAAGCACAAAAAAACATTGTTGCAAAGTTGAATGTTAGGTCACTGAGAATAGCATAAGGCCCTCTCAAGCTCAATGAGACACGATAAAAATTGACAGACAGAAGAGAATACTATGCACTCCCAGTTCACCATCTTAAAGGCTAGACAAGAGGGAGGGAGGGAGGCAACCAACTTAAAATAATGAATAGGTTGACTGACCTTACTCGGACAAGTTCAAAATCAATTCAGCTTGCTATGACTCAAACTATTCCATAAGGCAAGGTCAAATATACCATACTCAAGCTCCATAAGTCATTTCCAGCAGAGTCAACACATAATATTGATCTCTATAATTCAGACAGGATTACAGAAAACTCATGGAAAAAAAGGATTATTCCATTAATTTGAAAAAATGTAGATTTAAGGCAAAACCTACCTTAAACATTTAAACATATAACTGCTCTGTGCGCTTCATACAATAATCTGAACAGGGAATGCAAAGAGTTGATAGACCCAGAGCACAAAATGCTAATAAGAGGAATACAAACAAAATCAAGTATTTCGAAAACTTACTCTGGCCATGTTAAATGAAGGAAATCGCGCAAAAGCTTTTGAAAGAACATCATCATTCACCTCATTACCAAGATCACCACAAAACAAGCGAAAGTCATCTGCATATTACAGCAAAAATAAAACATTATAACCGATCAAAAACAAGAAAAGCACTCGTAAAACATACACAAACAAATAAAAAAAAATGTAAATAGATATGCCAGTTCGATAATTTCATACTTTCTGGCCATTCTGCAAGCGTTGGATCCTCCCAACTCTGACCAGCAGCTTTACGTGGAATTGCTTTCTTTTTAGTTTCTACTTTGTGCTCAATCTCACTGCTTGCAAGTGCGGCCTTTACGCTCTCTAATGCTTCAGGTGTAACTATCTGAGCATCCCTTTGAAATAACTGTTGGGCCTGTTCAAATATTCTATAACAAATTACACAGCTAATTGTACTTGAATTAACAGCCCTAAAATGAAATTAAATTAAAGGGATTAATCTGGCATTGCACTTTTTTTCTCCACTTTTTTTTCAAAATAAATAGCAATAAAGATAAACTAGCAACAAAGAAAAAAAATCAGCTAAAAATTAGTCAATAGCAAAAATTAACAATAATTCGAAGGTAATGATTGCAAATTAGAACTGAAAAATTCATTTTTTAATTCCTCCAGAGCAATCTTTTGTTCTTTTCCGAATTTTTAATTCCAATCCTCAATTAAGAACAAAACCCTGAAAGTTTGCAAATTCCGAACATGTTTGGAGAGAAAACAAATTAAACCCAACGTAATTCTTAAATTCCGTGAATCCAAAATTTACAAAAAAAATATAAATACATATATAGAATTTGCTGTTCTGCTGACCTGCTGGTATTGAGGGAGAGAATAGACGCCGGGGACGGGGGCGACTGGGGCAGGGAAGAGGGGGGCTGGGGCTGGAGCGATCGGAACGGTCTGGGCCGGTGCAGCATAAGGTTGGGCCTGTTGCTGAAGATGAAACGGCAAAGGGAAATACGATGGGTTCGTTGACGTTTGGTAGGTGAACTGAGAAGAGGATGAGGAAGGAGCTGAGGCGGAGGAGGGAGGAATCGACATGGTCGAAATTCGGGATTTAGGGTTCGAAAGGGCCTGTTTGGTTAGTAGGTTGGCGAGAAATAAGCTAGCATGAAATAACTTCACACAAAACCTGACCGGTCGACCCTCCCGTCATAAACCGTTAAATTTGGTTATATTTATAGTATACTTTATTTTATATATTTATTTTTGGATGTATTTGACATAAATATTTTAAAAAGTTTGATGATGCAACATCTAAGAGTAATATATAAAGAGGATTGACTAGCACCCTAATAATGAAAATGCAAGACAAGACGTGTTTAAGAGTGTTGAAGTCTGTACTTCAGAAAGTATTTTTATACTTAAGTCAGTAAAGTGATAGAAGAGGCAAAAAGACGAATAGAGCAAAGTGTGTGGTCTTACCTCAAGTGGGTCGCTTAACTTTATATATAAGTCTTTACTGGTTATTCTACTTTATCTAAATTTTTTATGGAGATGATGTAATAAAAATCAAATTTATCTGAAATGTTATTCTGAACTCATCATTATCCTTTGATTAAGCTTATCTTTTTGATAAATAAATTATCTAATTATAAAATTTATAAAAATATATAACAATTATCTTTAAATACGTGAATAATTATAAATTGATCATTCACAACCTTAAAAAGAGTTGATCTAAACCCTCATGAGTGATTGACGACCTAAGGATGACGATCTCAAGGTCGCCTTTGTTTGTCGACCAAGGATGGTCAAATCAAGATCTTAGTTCGAATATCACCCTATCTTGTCTTGCTTCTATTTTTTTGTATGAAAATTGTAAAATTTTGAATTTTAAATTTATAATCGGCACGAGTTGATCGATGCTATTAATACTACAGTCGCACAGCTCCTCTTTCTAGTTGACACGCAGCAATCTTTTGCCAAGTATTAAAGTGTTATGTAATATCTCTCAATCAATTAAAACCTAATGCATAGGCAATGCTGGTGACATACTTTATCGTATGCAAAGAGGAAAGGCAGACTTTTTCTATTGAGGTGACTAGGCATTTATTTTCGTTGAAGAGACAAGACAATTGCTGGTATTATCTACAGTCTGCTAGCAAGAAGATGTTAATAGGTATCCCTTTGAATGTCCACATCGCTAATTAATAGTTTTTCTTGATTAGCAAACAAGCAGACGTTGAATGAGTTTTTTCTATGGAATGGGACTTATATTCCCTTATGAGCAATATGAAGGCGATCCTTAATGAGTCAGAGGCAGCGCAAAAGCAATATTTCAAAGGTTGCCAATTCCAGTGTCAGGAATTTCTGAGTGAGAGATCCAACAGTATTGCCTTAGCATTGACATTACTCACCTCCCAAAGGATCCTGTTAATCTCGCCAATTGAAAGAGTCATAGGCGTGTCTCAACTTGTGCTAATGTTTTAATATTTTCATACTTAGTATAATCATAGTGGAAATGGGGACGTCTAATTGATTCATTTTCATCAATTCCAATTCCACAAGTGGTCGCCTATGAACGTAATCGACATAAATGATGAGCCTCGATCGCTCATTAGTTCGAAGGCATTCTTTAACGGGTTAAATGTCAATCCATCTAGAATTGTAGTGGGGGTGATGGGAAATAGTTTTGGAACATCGAAGGAAATGCCAGTTGTTGAAATTTTTTGAAGGGTATATGCTAGTGACATTAGTTACTGTCGTAACTTAGTATTCCCTGACCTGATTTGTGATTATTTTCTTGCAAGAATGGATGCTACTACTCGTGCTACCTTGGCAGAACGTGAAGCCAAACAAGCTGCTGGGGCAAAAAGCAAAAGCAAAGGGAATAGAAAGGCCAAAGATAACAAAAGAGACCTCTTTGTAAAGAAAAGTGACCTTCGAGTCAACAGTAGCCCCCTCAACTTTAGTGGAGGTTACTCTTCCTGCTAGTACTCCTCCTATGGATGCCATGATAATTTCTTTTTGCTGAGTAGTAGCTACCCCCAAGCCTTCCCTGCGATCGAGTAAAGTAGGTAAATCCAATTTAGGAGGCATTGACTTGCTTCCATGGAAGAACAACCCTGCTCTAAGTATGAATATTTCAAACGATGGAGAGATCACTTGCAGATAGTGTAACAAGGTCATCTGTCAGACAAACATGGAATTTTTAGCAACTAGAAATCCTGTTGTTAACTTAATGTCTACTCTGGCTTGCATAGTAGAGGTATCCTTTATTCTCATCTTTTTATGGCTGATTTTGATAAATTACAATTGAATTTTTGTCCATAAGCCCTGCATAGTCAAGTGACTCTTACTCGCCAGATGCACCAAGTTACTATTAATCATGAGAATATTCGTAAAGAAGCCATCACGAAAAAGCTAAAGTGCAAGGGCTCAAAGCATGGATGGATAAGCTTGCCCTTCAGAAGTAAGTAATTGATGACTTAGCATTGAAAGCCCAGGAAGAACTGTCAAGGCTGAAGACCGACTCTGAAGTGATAAAAAGCGAGTTAGAGTCAGCAAAAGCTAAAATTGAGAGACTTTCAAAAGAATTAAAGGAGTCCAAAAAGGCCTATGCTGCTCGCGATAGGCAAAGCTTGCTATATGGCATTCAGCTCTTATAAGGTCCCTTAGATGTAAGGGACATTAGGTTTCCTCAACTCATCGCTCATCCCCAAGATTTTAATGTGCTGATGCCATCCAAGCAAGAGGTGGAGGAGATGCGCTCCAAAAGCGTTGCCTTCATCACTCCTACTCCCATTGAGGAGACCACCGAATATGAGGATGGTTCACAAGAGGAAGAAGGCGAATAGGTTGATAAGACGGGAAAGGATGATTGTTATATCTCATCATAGACTTTATAATTAGATGGCCTATTTATCAAGGAAATAAGCCTTATTCAGGAATAATGATAAGTTCACGATAATCTGATCTTTATTACGTCTCCATCTTCATAAGAAACCTAGATAAAATGGAATAGCTAGTAAATACCTATAGATAGAGGTAAAAGTGACCCACTTCAGGGAAGACCATATACTTAGCTCTAGATGAGCTTTTGCCTATTCTATCACTTTGTTAACTTAAGTATTGGAATGTACCCTTGGGTACAAACTCTAACCCATGTTGCCTTGAAGGCTCACCATTAAGGCACTAATCAATCTTCCTTATGCATCACCCTTTGTTATTGCATCAACAAAGTTAAAGAGCTCATATTACTTGCAATTCGTGTATTTTGATATATTTGTATATTTTTGTATGTCTCAATCTTGTTTAAAGTATTATTTACTTAAATAAATTTTGTTATGTTAATAATAATGTTATTAGATTTTGATACGTATTGAATTTTAATCATTTATTTCATATTATATAATTGTATTATGTCTAGTCTAATGTATTGTTTATAGAATCTAAAATTTTAGAGAATTTTTTTAATATATTATATAATTTATGCTTAACAAAACTCCCCTAAAAAAACAAAAAAAAGGACCAATCACATATGTCAATAGGCATTAATTTTTACAAAAAAATTGAAATGGTATCGACATCTTACTATTTCAATTTTTGTACCAGTACATACTGATTATACTGATCTATATTAACTTGTACTTGTTTTTACTAGCTTATATTAATATGTACTGACTTATGTTGATTGGTACAAAATTTTTATTTTTTATTTTTTCAAAAACAAGTTTTGCTTTCCAATTCCTAATACTTTTTACTCATAATAATTTTTATTTTTTATAATTTCATTCAAAAATGAAACATATTTATTAAATTAAGCTATTGAATCTAATTAATAATAGTTTACTATAATTTTTAATATTACACATTTATTTATTTATGATTAAAAATTTTAAATTTTAGATATTTATAATTTTGAAAATTTGTATTTGCGTAAAAACATATATATAATTTGATATGTTTGTACATATATTAATATATATTTTATTAAAAAAATAAAAATAAACTTTATAAATATATATATATATATGAAATTTGTCGGTGAATTCAAAATAATATGTTAAAACATATTGATATCATACATAACAATACCAAAAAAAAAAAATGAAACATCCATTGACATGATACTAAAATACGGTACTAATTTGAGCTAATGTTTTCAATCACAAGTAAAATTCCTTTCAATGTCAAAGATTAAATCATAGAACTTTCACTAGAAGATCTTAAAAGAACAAAATTTTAAGTACAAAAAAAAACGCAAATGTAATGAGAACAAGCTATGTCATTTGGATTTACGTAATTATCAGTGATGTTTATACTCAATTTTTTTAAAAAAGTTTTTCTTATCTTTAAAAGATCGTACATGCATCTATACTCATATCTATATCTAAAGTATATGTGAACAAAAGTATCGGATATTAATACTTTAAAAAAATAAAAAGCTGAAAAATGTTACTCGGATTCAATGTGTGAGTGTTAGATATAAGTATGTATCCAATTGTATTTGAATTCTTTTTGTGTCCACTTGATCAGTTAATTCAATAGCCTTTTTCATTGCTTTTCTAAATGAAACTTGATTCTTTAATTGTCCAGCTATAAATTCAGCAAGAATATTAGAGTGCCCATAAGGATTGGCAATTTTTGTAATAGCAATATTGTTGAGTTTTCGATTCATACAATTAAGTTCTTCTTGCATATTCATATGTAGTTCTTCGATTTTTAGTGGCCTATCTTCGATTAATAATTTAGAAAATTCGATATAAATTATTACCTAAATTAGATCGATTCTTTTTGAATCTCTCTACATGCAATTCCCTCGACACCGGAAGATAATCTCATTTTTTTTTGTACATAATTTTTTATACGGTCTCTTTTTTTATCTTACGTACCAATTTAATTACAAAATTAATATAAAAATAATTTTTAACTTTTTAATATTATTTTAAATAATAAAACTAGCTTTAAGATTTGCTTAGATTTGGGTAAAAAGATAACATAAATCGTATTTTAACTCAATCCATAAATATTTTTAAACCAAATAACGAGTGAGCCAAAAAATTTAAAAAGGAGACACAAAATATTAGACTATATCATTTAAATTTTTAATTTTTTAAATATTTATATCAATTGATATATATTCGCCGGATCTTTTTAAGTAACTCTCACTCTAAGTTATAACCCTTGGTAACTAAGAGTAAAAAAAAAAAATAAAATTACATAAAATGAAACTTGATATACCCAGGAAAACATAAAGTGAGGATTATTTGACAGAGGTATCAGTAGACGGAGGTTTCAATAGCGAGCTAATCTGACGTAGGAGACGGTGGAAGAGCTTATAGTGGCGGTGAAGGTGATAGTGGCAGTGATGGACGTGGCCGAAGTGGAGGACAACAATGGCATGGGCGCTATTAAGGCTTAGCGTATGGGTACCTAATAGGCCTATAGAACCGATGACGGCGGCAATTAGCCGGACAACTTTTTGGAGATGGCGGAGATGGAGGTGGCGTTGAAAGTGGGAGAACTGGCACTGGCACTGCCACTGGCGGTGAAGGTGCTAGTATTAGAGCTGATGGTGCCGGTGGAGGTTTGTCCCGCTGATCACGATCATTACGAGGAAAAGCTGACACTGGCGGTGAAGGTGGTAGTGGTAGTGGTCGAGCTGATGGTGCCCATGGAGGTTTGTCCCGCTGATCACGATCATCAAAAGGACTTCGACGAACATTCGGAGATCGCCGCGGGGATGGGTAACGATTTTTACCAGTGGACGGCTCCCACTTGGACACTACCCTCTAACCTGTATGGAAAGTGATGGCCGGAAGACGACGCAGATAGAGGTACAACAACAGCTTCAATGGCTTCGACTGATGAACTTGGGTTGCTGCTAAGAGAAAGTAGAACTAGGACGACTGACATGAAAATGAGAATTAGCTTCAGCAGCCAAGAATTGGGTTTCATTGCCGCCATTGCTTGCTGCTACCTAATTGATACTTGTTACAAACAATTGGGTTTGATAATTGCTACAAACAATTAGTTTCAGCAGCCAAGAATTGGGTTTCATTGCCGCCATTGCTTGCTGCTACCTAATTGACACTTGCTACAAACAATTGGGTTTTATGAGGATTTATACAGAAATGTGACTTAACATGGCAGGCAGCTCCACTACTTCAGCTTGAGTCTAAAACGTTAAATAAATAAATAGACATGGCACCTCGTTATTCTTGCCTAGGACATCCAAATTACGTTTTGTATAAATCAAAATAAATTAAAATAAAACTTTTAGCTAGC
Organism: Adansonia grandidieri; assembly: GCA_038382065.1. Taxonomy (NCBI): domain Eukaryota; kingdom Viridiplantae; phylum Streptophyta; class Magnoliopsida; order Malvales; family Malvaceae; genus Adansonia; species Adansonia grandidieri. The sequence goes on from JBBYHK010000005.1 coordinate 7,005,372, forward strand.
GAGCCACTAGTTGACCCACGTTGGTTATGCATTCAACTTTAAGTAAATATATCTGCAGAAAAAATCTTCTTAATCTTAGCCAAATTCGAAGAATTGGAACTTTGATTGCTTCCTCCATTAGCCTAGTACATATCTACATTTATTCATAGTGATCAACGAACTAATGATGACTCCGATTGGATAAGTCAAGTTATATTTAAATATTAAAATTTTAATAAATTAGGTTTATTTGATTCACTGAGTTTATTATTAAATATTAAAAATTAAAATTTTATATTTTAAATATATTTTATAATTATAATTAAATAAAATAAAATATTTTTAATAATTAACTAATAGGGTCGGGTTGAAATTGTTTTGGTTATATACTTTAATTCGAGTAATATAGAATATACCAATTGACCGGTTAAGTAATAAGAAAACAAAATTTGATGGTTTTGGCTAATTGCCAAGAAACAAAGTTAAGGGCATTATGCAAAAGTTGAAAGTTGCTAGTCAAATGATATTGACAAATAAAGTCTACTTAAGTTCGAGCTAAGTCAAGTTCGAGTTTAATTTAAAATTTGAGGTTAAAAATTTGGTTTAAACTCGATTGAGTTTTAATTTTAAAATTGAAATTCAATTCGAAATAAAAATCGAATTGTTTGAGTTTGCTTAATTATGCTTGTTTATCTACTTAAAAATAAGCTTGATTATCATATTCGACTTCAAACTTGATTATTCATACTTGAGTTTGAGTTTAAATTGAAATTTCAATACTAATTAAAAAAAAAACTTAATGAGGCTCGAGCTACTTGAATCAAGATACTTAAATTTAATTCACTTAATAACCGCAGCTCTCGAGCTTGGCTTCACAACAACCAAGTCGAATTCGAATTTTTCTTTCGAATTACTAACTAATGAATACAAGTGTTTCGTTTACGCGCTTAATATCAAACATGGCAGCAAGTTTTCATCTATCTTCAACCGTAACTGAAGATAAATTGGTGGATAACCATTTTTAAAAAATTTTTATTAAAGAGAGAAAAAAACAATTGCACAAAATCAAACTCGACCAAGAAAATAAAGCTGTTAAGCAGTGACATTATTTGATGTAGTCCAACCGGCCAAGTGTCACTGGACAGAGTTAATAACCAAGCTAAGTCGTCATGGGGGGCGGTGGAAGAGCTGGTGGCGACAGCGGCCTTGGTGGTGGAGGTTAGTGCTGGCAGTTGCCGGTGTAAACATAACTGGGGCAGGGTTCGTGGCCTCTATAATAATGGCGAGCTCTCGAAGATAGCAGACTCGACCTGTGTCTGTCAGGGCCAATGGCCCTCTTGGAAACTACCCTGAACTTGTACGGGAAGTCATGTCGGAAGAAGACTAGGAAAAAAAAAAAACTTCACTGACGACCTTGAATCTGCGGATTGTGACTGATAGTAGGAGGGCTGGCTGAGATCATCAAAATGAAAATGATGAATACCAAACAAGAATTGGGTTTCATTGCCACATGCTGTGTAGTGCTGCCTGAAATGTGTTTCAGTGGCAGCTCCGCATTGAGACAGGAACTACTTCAGCTTGTGTTTAAACAAATTAAGGATCTAGTCATTCACGATAGACTTAATTTGGACGATTTCGGTTGATATATAATTAAATGAATTCTATTTTAAAATTTTCATGTTATTCTTAAAATCATTATTTTGAATCATTTATATTAGTTTAGACTCTAAAGTCAATTCAGACTTTAAAATTTTTAAGTTATTTTTAGATTCGAGTTATTTTATATTTCAATTGTTTCGAATTTAAATTATTTAGATTTAAACTTTGAGTTATTTAAATTTTGATCTTTTAAATTCAATTTATTAATTTTGGAACTAAAATATTAATACGAACATTATAATTTTAAATAATATTGTAAATAATGAAATATACTTTTGAGCTACTTCAAACCCAACCTAATCTATGCTTGAGCAAAAGAAATTAAAAAATTTTTAATCGTGGCTCGATTCATAAATAGATTTTAACTTCAAATTATGTTATTCAAATATCTATATATATATATATAT
>JBBYHK010000005.1:7007516-7027843 GCA_038382065.1 Adansonia grandidieri
TATATATATATATATATGTGTGTGTGCGCGTGTGCGAGGGTGGTCAAGAGACAAATACACAATTTTTTTCGTAAATTTAAAATAACCATCACCTTATAATTTATAACCCTTCGCAACTATGATTCACAGCAAAAGGAAAAATAAAATTGCATAAAATGAAACTGATAAATATAAAGTGGTAAGATTATTTGATATATAGGGGTATCAGTGGATAGAGATTATAATATCGAGCTAAGTTGACATAGGAGGCGGTGTGAGAGCTGACGGTGGCGGTGGAGGTGGGAAAGCTGATGATGGCGGTGGACGAGCTGGCGGTGATGGACGTGGCAGTCATGGCCGACTGCGGGGTCGTGATCGTATACCATCAAGAGGAAAGTAACGATGATGACAATTAATTTCAGGAGAAGGCGAGGATGGGTACCGTTCGCTATCAAAGGACCGCTTGTACGTTGTTAAGACAATAAATTAGTCAACTTATTTAATATAATTTTAGTATGTCAATTAGTAATTGATTTCTATTTTCTTATTTAGTTTAGGTCAATTATTTCTATTTCCTTATTTAGTTTAGCTCCTTATATATAAATATTCACTTGTATTAATACTTTTATAATATAAGAAAGATAAGAAATATATGAAACTCTTTCTCTTCTCTTCCCTCTTTTCCTTCTCGTCCATCAATCTAAGATTTTAACATAACATCAGAGCCTCGTCCCAAAAAAAAAAAAAAGAAAGATTTTCGGGCTCCATCTCTCTAGGGTTCTGTTTTTTTTTTTGGATCCTCGATCAGTCTTAAAGCGATTTGGTTAATATCAAATTGTTCTTATCTTCCTGAAGTTCACAATAGACGAAATCTCACTCCCAGAAACCTATCCACAGGCCCTCACGCATCGTAGAAATCCGCTGCCAGCAAAATATAGTTTTTCAGATTGTGAAAAGTAGAAGACAACCAAAACAACGTCTTTTTGGGCATTCAGCAGCCATGTCAAATAACCGCATCATCATCCATGTAAGCAATGAGGCCAAGTCATAATCCACGTCTGTAGGCCACAACAACATACACGTCAGCATAAAGGAGGTCCAATTATCGACACGTCATCAAACACATTGGCATATGGTGGTCCAGTCATTGCCACGCCATCAGTAAAGGTGGCTGCCATGTCATCCCACGTAACATGTGTCCGACCTTTATTTCTCCACGTGTTTCTCTGTCATTGCTACGTCATCATCTCGATAAGCGGTCACACCGTCCTTGACTCATACGTGGTTTACATGTGTCATAATTCTATTGATACACATGTCATGTAGCACCATGTCAGCTTTTCTTCTCTTCTGGTCTGATTCAATTTGGTTCAGTTCAAATATTTTAATCATCGGTCGGTTCATCCTCTTTTCGTTCGGTTCCTTCGTAAACCAGATCGGTTCTTAAGGTTTTCGATCATCCTGAATGCTTTCAAAATCAAGTTTTCAAACTGAAGCTCTCATCTTCTATGCCACATTGAGTTTGAGGGCGGTGTTAAGAAAATAAATTAGTCAACTTATTTAGCATAATTTTAGTATGTTAATTAGTAATTGATTTTTATTTCTTTATTTAGTTTAAGTTAATTATTTTTATTTAATTTAACTCTTTATATATAAATACCCACTTGTATTAATAATTTTACAATATAAAAAATATAAAAAAAATTTTCTTTTTTTTTTTTTTTTCTTTCTCGTCCACCAACCTAAGACGTACGCAACCCAGAACCTATATGGAAAGTGATCGGCGGGAGAAGACGGCGACGCAGATATAGATAAAGGTGCAGCTTCTTCAGTGGCTTTGACTGATGAATATCTAGGGTCGCCACGTGAAAGTGGGACTAGGACGACTAATGAAAATAAAAATTAGCTTCAGCATCCAAGAATTGGGTTTCATTGCCATTGCTGCTACTGTTACTGCTACCGCTACTGCTGCAAACAATTAGCTCATATAAATATATATATATATATATATATAGCAGGCAGCTCCGAACTTGGTCTGTTCATAGTTGAGTTACTACCCATTTAGTTATTTGGTTTGTAAGTCCAAAGTGTTAAAAAATAAATTTTAAAAATTTAAATTGATTTTATTTGATTTAAATTATTATTGATTAATATATTTTTATTTAAATTTAATTATAAAACATATAAATATTAATATTAAAAATTTTAATATTTTTAAATAATAAAAATAATTTTTAAATTCACTTAAAATAAACTTAAATGAAGAATTTATCAAAACAAAAAATTTCGAATTGCGAGGAGATGTCCAAGCTCTACTTCAGCTTGGTCTAAACTTTAAATAATTAAATATGACCTCGTTATTCATGCATGGGATGTGCAAACAACGTTTTGCTTTAAAAAAAAAAAAAAAAAGAATAAAACTTTTAGCTAGTGAACCACTAGTTGACTCCTGTTGCTTATGCATTCAATTTTTAAGTCAAACAACGTGTAGAAAAATTATTATTATAAAGAGCTATCTTATTTAGATTTGAAGATGAGTTTTTAATATAAGTATATGTTTAATATGAATATATTTTTTAAATTTTTTTTTATATGTGTTGAGGATTATATCTCCTATTTAAATTTAAATATGCATTAGATATAAATATTGAATACGAATATTTCAAAAAAAAAATAAAGTGTTAGCATAACATAAATGGTTAGAAAATGAAGAGTTTGCATATAACATAGATTAGATATGCTCATTCTTAAATTTATTTATTTAATGAATCATATCTCATATCTATTTTTAAATATATATTAGATATAAATATCAGATATAAATATTTAAAAAAAATAAAAACTTTAAATAACATAGATGTTAAAAAATCCTAACATAGAGAAATCTTTCGATTCCTAAAATTAAATTTTCACTACAAGAGAAACACTTTTTAGTAACAAAAATATTTCCGACAAAAATATTTCCATTGAAAATACCGAGTTTTTCTTAAAGAATTTCGTCGAAAAAATTCAGACTTTTTCAATGGATTTTGAGATTCTTTTTGCGACAGGAAATCTCTATTATCGACTAAATTTCTTAGACTGATTTTTCCGCCGATAACAGCTTTTGGATAAGAATGTTCCTTCGAGCTAGCTTTTTTTCCAATACAATTTCCATCGATTTCCACTATAAAATTTCGTCGCAAAAAAAATCCTAAGTTCCCACGGAAAATATATACATATATATATATATGCTAAGTTGACATATGCAATGGGTATATATATATATATATATATATGCTAAGTTGACATATGCAATGGGAGAGCTGGTGATGGTGGCGGACGACATGGGGTATGGCCTTGGCGGCGAAAGCCAATGTCAGTAGCTGTCCGTAACAACACAATTGGGACAAGGTTCGTCGTTGCTGTTATCATTATAATGCACCTAGTCTTAACTTATTATGATTTTAGAAAATTACATGATAAGACCTAAATATATTCTACATTTAAAATTAAAAATAACACATTTATCCTAAGATGTATATCTAACAATAAGATTTTATATAATTTGATTTAAATTATATGGTAAAAAATAATTATAACATAATATACAAACCAGTATGATAAAATATACATATCAATATTAATAATCTTGTAGGTATTTATTTTTAGTGGCATAGATACTTTGGCAAAAGTATTTTAGTGCATATACTTTGTTACAGATATTTTGACACAGATAATTTGACAGTAGTGCTTCTTTGTAGTAGCATTACCTGACACAACGAGTTCCATTTAATCCCATACGTCAAGTTAACCCCGAAAAATTGATAGGATTCTTGAATTTTCTCCGTATCCTAGAGAGTAGGGATATAGAAACTATTAAAAAGCTCACTTCTTAATCTTTCCCTATAATACAAATGTTTCTTTTTCTCTTTAAACAAACAGTACACCTTTAAGTATATTATCATAAAATAATATCCACGGCTCATTGTGAAAATAATTCTTAATATATAACTTCCAGTAACCTCCACTCTGATCCACTTCCTTCACAACCTCTCACTTAGTTTCCTACTATTCATGTCTATGTGAGTGGCTTTCTAATAACTTCCTACTCTCTTCTCATAACCACTATTGATAACTTCCTTGGAGAGGTTATAAATAGATGTTTAAAGGCTTCATTTAGGATCTTTTCACATATTGGCTAACTTTTAGTCTTTTAGAATTCTTTGTAATTTTTTTCTGCAATCTCTAACTACTGTAACTTTTACTACCCTCAACCACTTATAGTCTTTATCACAATCACCTGCCACTTAATTGGCTTCCAGGGTCTACTCCAATCTTCCTCTCTATCATCCCTTTACGACATTTCATTTTACTAATTTACAAAGTTTTCTCACCCAACAACAAAAAACCCTCTACAAATCTATTTTATATTCTTTATTCTAAGCTGCTTGAGAATAAAAAATAATTATAAAAATAAAAATAATGCATTTATTAATTTTAGATAGTATGTAAACTATAAAAGGATGTTATAAGATTATCATTAATATATCCATAACATATAAAATATATAACTTATTTTAAATCTTATTATAAGGTTATAACAATTGATATAATATTTTATTAATTTATTTAAGAGAATATTAAACGTGTACATATAGTAGCCGCATGAATGCAATACATTCAGCATGACAATCTATTGGAGTTATCTTTCTTGTAGATAAGTTGAATTCGCAAAGTAGACTGGAGATTCGATGGCCAGCATGAGAAACGAAGGAACACTTGAAGCTTCTTTGTATCGGTTGAGGCTTTCGTATATCTGTGTTCTCGGAATATTTCCCAACACCACTGTGTTTGGCCTGGTGACATGCAAGAGAATCTTGAATACTGAAACTCTGACCTGCATTTTCAAGCACCGAACAAAAAAATTTTCGTTACTTTCTATTCCATATCGATGCTTTTACAGTACGATACCAGTAGAAGAGGAGATGAGAGCAATCACTAGGAAAGGTTAAATGCTTACTGCAATGGCAAGTCCCAGAGGAACCGAAATGTAAAGAACCCCGAAGAAGGAACAAACACAAGCCAAGAAATCAAGTTTATCGACTTTCCACAACGCGTACGCCGCCTGAAAATCGTCAAGCCCTATCAAAGCTGTTATGATGATGGCTGCTAGGATGAAATTAGGGGTGTAGTAAAACAGCGGCATCAGGAACAGCAGAGCCACAACACTGTTGTAGCTAATACTATGTTAGAGACTGCACTTTGTGCTCCGGCATTGTAATCTATCGTGGTTCGAGAAAATGATCCTTTAGTTCCTAAAATGAAATTTTAATTAAAATTTGTGTAGGACCAAATATATATATATATATATATACATGTTCAATGGCTGGGCGAAGCTTGAATAGAAAGTTTTTCAATTTGAGAATACTCGATTCGATTCAAATTATTATTTATTAATAATAAGTTAATTTATTTAAATATAATTATAAAAATATATAAATATTAATATATATTATATTTTTAGTACTTATATGAACTTGCAAGTCAACCCAAGCAAAATTCAATCCAAACTTGGATAAAAGAATTTTGAGTCATGATTTGGTTTGATCTATAGATAAATTTATAGTTATGTAAGACTTTTTTAATTTAAATTTTTTCTATTTTAACAATTAAATATTAAATCAAATAAAATAAGCTAAAATATTAAAAAAATTGAACTTTATTAGTTTATTTAGATAAACGCCTATACTTTTTATTGTACCCAAAAATATCTTTATCTTTTACTTTGTATCTAAATAAGCTTTTATTTTAAATGAAAAGTTGATTTATGTTTATACTTATCCATGGGTCGAGCTACTCATCCAAGTTGATCCTTAGATATAACATTTCTTAATTTAAGCCAACACGAGTTATTATTTGATAATAAAAAAATATTTTTTTATTAAAATTTAATTATAAAAAATTTAAATAGCATAAAATATACCAATTGATCGATCAAGAAGTAGGATAACAAAATTTGATAGTTTTTACTAATTCCTAAGAAACCTAATTAAGGTTATTATGCAAAATTTGATAGTTATTAGTCAAATGATGTAGCTAAGCTAAGTTCAAGCTCAATTACAAATCCGATTTGAAGTTTAGGTTAAACTCATTCAAGTTTTACTTGAAAACTAGAGCTTGAATCTACTTAAAATCAAGTTGGTTTGAGCTCCCTTTATTAGACTTATTTATATAATAAAAAATAAGTTTGATTTCTATGTTTGACTTTAAATTCAATTATTTGTCTTTGAGTTCGAATTGAAATCTTTCAATACTAATTAAAAGAAGCTCCATTATGCTCACGGGTTACTTAAGTCAAGTATTACAATACTCGATTTTCATATCATTTTTAGGTTCATTTAGTGTTCGGATCACCTCAAATTCAAAACATTTAGATCTAAAACTTGAGTGATTCAAGTTCGGATCATTCGGGTCAATTTATTAATTTCATAATCAAATTAGATCAAATTTAAATAAATTATTTGATCAAGTCAAATTTAATTAAAATTTTATTAAAATATAAAAAATAAATAATATTTAAAATATATATGAAATTTTAGTTTTTAATTTAAAAATAAATATCTATCTAACTCGATTTTTTTTAATTCGAGCATCAAATAATTTTTAATAATTTTAGTATCATTTTATTTAAACGTGTATTATTATATAGCTGAAACGATTATCCCAATTCATTTATAGATTTATAAATGTATTTTAAAATACATATTTCAATGACCTATATATAATTTTAGAAATCACATTATAAAACCTAAGAGATTATATATTTAGAAAATAAAAACAATATATTTAACTTATATAATGATGTTTGATATAAATTATATGATAAGAAATAATTATAACTTAACATCCAAATCATTATTATAAAATACACGTATCTCTATTAATAACTTATTTTTATATATTTTAGTATAAATTACATGAGAATAGGATATCCAATTAAAATAATAAAGATAATATATATAACAACCTTTAAACTATTATGTTGAAGACTTAAAGTCTTAATCAATTAATTAAAGAAGATTACTATCATAATGCAATAAACTTACTATTTATGATTTGATTTAAAAGAAAGATATTAAGACTGATTTATAACCATTTGATTAAAATTTTAAATCATAACTAACATCCTCACCCTACATATAATAACATCAAGTTTCTTCTTCATTTTCTATCTTCCGAAGCAATTGTCTACATGGTACTTTTTTTATCACACTCCAATAAGATAATTGCAACTTATAAAATTGAAAAAAAAAATTATATTATAGTTATTATTTTTATTAGATTAATGTTTTAAATAAAATTATATTTAATTTAAGTTTGATTCATTTTGGGTTCAATTTATATTGAGTTTGGATCATTTTGATCATTTTAGGTTCTGATCGTTTTTCAGTTCTAGTTGGTCAAGATCGGATTATTGATTTTCTGATCACATCAAATTGTAAAGGGTTCGAATGGGTTTTTCCGTTTCGAACAAGAATTGATAGATCTATTCATGGGATGTACTTATATATATATATATATATATATTTTTTTCATAAAATAAATTTATGTTGTGTATATAAAACGATGTTTTGTTTCGATAGACAATGAGATTATCTTCGGTGAGTTTGAAAATAGGACTTGAGATTAATTATTGTAATTGTAAGATTGAATCCTGTACTGGTGTGAGTAAAATCATCAGTAGGATATATGTTTAGATGAAAAAAACACATTAAAAGTGAGATAAATTGTAGTGAGAAAAAAAAAAGAGAATTAAAGATATTATACTAAAATATACATTGATATGATAAAAAATTAGATTATTTAAAATTTATGAAATGAATAAAATAATTAATAAATTATATTTATATCAAATAATAGTTTTAATAATAGATAATTAAAAATTAATAAAAATGATTTGTAACATATCAAATAATATTTTTCATATTTATTTTTTATTATTTATGTAATTAATTATTTTTAATTAAGTCATATTACTTATATAATAATAAATCCTATTTATAAATTTTTATATAATAATAAATTTGATTTATTATGTTAAATTAAAAACTATTTCACATTTTAGATACAAAATTATCATAAAAATGAAAAATGAAACTTTCTATAGAAGGATATCATTTTCTACTCAAGTTTAAAGCTTCGTAAAAAGAAAAATGCAATACCGTGAGAGCCCTCACAATTTCGGATCTTATTATTTGAATATAACATAAATAAAATACTAAATATATAATACAATAATTTGAATATATATTTTAAAATCTTTTAAAATTTATATAAAATTAACCATTAACGTAATAAAATTATAAAATATTTTAAATATAATTATAACATAATAAAATATATAAATTATTATATATAAATCGTACTGTCCTAAATGGCCATCATAAATTCGTAATCGTGCGCCTTAGTGGAGCACGACTTCACCCACTGTAATGCGATTTACCTGTGTGTTCAACTTTAAGCCATGGCCTCAAAGTTGTGAAGTGACAGCCCACTGGCCACTGTTAGCCTCGGCGCAATGGTGGAGGTAGGATAAGCGTGTCGAAGAATCGGTTTATACGGATCAAATTTTAAATATAATTTTTTATAAATTTAAATTAATTTTAATTTAAGTTAAAATTTATTTTTATTTAAATTTAATTATAAAATATAAAAATATTTTTAATTTTTTTAAACAGTAAAATAAGTTGTTAAATCGATTTAGGCTTAATTTAAATTGAGATTAAGTAAGAAGTTAAAAAAAAATCCCGACTATTATCAGTTCGACTAATGGATAAGTCTAAGATAAGAATCTTACTATTTTTTTATTTATTTAATTTTTCTTTTCTGATTGAAAACCCAAAGTCATGTCTGGTTAAAGATAAAAAAAAAAATCTTTTTTAAAAAAATAAAACATAAAGAAAAGTAAGTGGAAAGTTACTTATCATTTAATATAAAATATGTCAAGTTAATTTTTTTTATTTATATTTGAGCTAAATTATCCCCTTTTTTTTTCCAATAATGAGATATTCAAAATTACTTTTTTATTTTTATCAAGAACTATTTCAAAATAATATAAAATATTATTTTAATATAATTAAATTTGTGAAATGAATAATTTTAAAACTCGGGATTTATATTCATTAAACAATATGATTATATTCCATACTTAATTTTCAATAATATAACAATCAACTTTTTACAATACAAATACTTAATCTTTTTAATTTATCAAATATCACCTTATTCTAATTTTTGTTATCCGAATTCGATATATGCCTTAAGCTCTTTTTTTATAATTTTTTTATATATTTAAAATATTATATATTATATTTATATTTAAATATATATCAATAAATATAAATATTTAAAAAAAAAAATCAGATAGAATGAAAGTTATTAATGGTCGTGTTGGTTTGATGACTTGATGCTTTTAGGCTTGTTGTGAGAAGCCAAGTCAATGGCTAATTGAACAAAGTGGACACTAGATCCAATTAGTTGGACAATGATGCCGTTTAGTTGTGTTCACGGTCGATACTTAGTAAATTTGAAAGTTTATTTCATTATTAAAAATAATATTAAAAAAATATTTTTATATTAATATTTATAATTAAATTTAAATAATAAATTTTTTTATTATTTCAATAATAATTTAAGTTTAATTAATTTGAATTATAAAATTTTTTATCTTTATACGATCCAATAAAAATAAAAACGCATAAGTTATCGAACTAATAAACAAGTCTAAATTGCTATCTATTGCTAGGTTCCTTCTTTATATTTTTTATTAAAATTAAGAATTTAAATAATAACGATATTTTTTTATGATTTTGAATTTTTTATTATGATATTTATAAAAAATATTTATCATAATTAATCATAATAATATCCATTATATTTACAACTAAAATAAATATAATTTAATTAAAAATATATCTACGATCGTATCTTAAATCTTTGATCGAAGCAATTGGGAGCACAGAGTTGAAACTTTCATGGCTAAACTGATCGGGTTAGCATTGAGTTATAGACAATAAAATAAAAGGTATTTTCCTTTATATATTTTCTTGTCATCCAAACAAAATGGTGAGATTTGTTTTACTCTCGTTCATAATTTTCTTTTCCTTCAATTTTTGCAAGATATTTTGCTTCATTCCTTTCAAATTTATCATCAACGAAGCTCATTTATTTCCCAGTTAATTGTCTTTTTCATTTTCTAACTTTTATAGCGATCAATAAGCATAATTATTTGGTGTAAATAGACCCGTTCAAGGTTCATATCAATGGGAATAGAGTTAGAACATGATTTTTTCTTTTAAATTCGAATTAATCTTAATTCTTATTTATTAATAAAAAGATATTTTATTTAAATTTAATTATATAAATTAATATAGAAATAATTTTTTAATTGTAATTTGGGTTTTCGAATTAGACCAAATTAAAATAATATTTGAAAAATAAAAATTATTTTCATATTAATATTTCTAATTAAATATAACTAAAAATTTTGTTATTATATAAATATTGATTCAGGTTATGCCTCACGAATAAAAAAACTTACCTAGATTTAGTTTAATATGAGCCGAACGGATTATATGATCATTGAGTAGGTCTAGTATATGCATTGCACTAATATAATTCAATAGGTGTAATTATATTATTAAATCTATGACTGATTGTTAAATATAAATTGATATCTATAATATGTATTATATATGTAGTTTTCTATTCTTAGTATTTTGGAAAGGTTTAATATACTAATTGTCCCCCAAATTATACTACTTTTTACAATTTAATATCAAAAGAAAAAATTTATAATTAAACATTTAAACTTTACTTCCGTCACTCATGTTAGTCCAAGTCTTAACAGTGATGATGTGTTATTTTTTTTATCAATAAAATTATATTTTTTTATTTTTTATTTATTTTTTAATTTAAAACATTTTTAAAAATATTGACGGGCGAATAAAACAACGTGTCATTGATAAAGTACAATTTAAGTATACACTTAAATATAATTTTTTTATATAAAATCATAAAATAAAGTATAATTCAAGTGCCGATTTGTATATTAATCCCTCTAAAAAATATATAAAACAAGTTGACAAACATTATTTCTTATTATGCACACCGGCTAGAAGCGTCTAGATTGTTGAATTTAGAAAAGCAAACTTCCTAATCAGCTCCTTCAATTGCGGGAGTATTTTTATTCGTCGGTAGACCTATAGAAGAGTTTGATAATTTATTTCGTTTAATAAATTCAAGTTAAATTATATTTTATTTAATAAAAATTTTATTTAAATTTAATTATAAAATATATAAATATTAATATAAAAAATAATATTTTAATATTTTTTAAATAATAAAATTAATTTACGGACTTATAATAAAAAATTAAAAAAATCTGAGTTTCTACCCGCGTGTCCGGCCAGGAGCAAAGTCTTTTACACGCTTAAAAGGCGACCTTGACTTTGATTTCGTAGCCAATAGGTCAGGCATTTTGGTCCCTCTATAAATGAAATGATTCTTAAGCAAAGAATTGCAACTCAAAAAAGCAATTTGATAAGGGAAAAATCCCAAATGGCTACTGTTTCGTATTTTCTTGTATTGATGATGTTGATCCAGCAGGGAATTACAAATCTCCCAAGCAACTTTCCCATGGTTGAGGCCTCCAGAGGTTTAGCTTCTTTTGAGAACCAAACTCCCCCGTCTCCCCCGCTGTCACCGCCACAGTCTGCGGCAAATTTAAAGAGGGCTTCACTTCCATCACCGCCAAGCCCCAGAGCTAACTTTCCTGGTCCAGATAGGAAAAATATTTCGGCTGGCCATGCCGGAAGTCACCACGATTAATCTTTACTCTGTTTTTCAATTTATATATTTTACCCGTAAACAAGTACAATATAGGCTTAGAAATGTGGGTTTATTGGTGTAATCTATGGTTATTTAGAATTGGTGGCAGGTACGAGCGTATCAAATTTAAATATATTTAATTTTTTATATATTTAGATTATTATTTTTTTATATATATTCGAGTTTGTTAAAAATAAATATAATATATAGATATTTTAAACAATAAAAAAAATCTCGAATATTTGTTTTGCCTCGAATACTTCATTGTTTATGGGCAAATATGAAGGAAACTTTATTATTTGGGCTAAGATCAGTATAGCCAATACAATATTGGTATCGGTTGGTATATATGCGTTTTAAGATAAAACTAAACGATGTTAAAATTTTATTTTTAGTTATTGTACCAGTCCGTACTAATCGTACTAGCTCGTAATGTGTGGTAAAAAAATAATTTCTCTTTATTTGATTTTTTTGAATCAATTTCTAATTTTTTATATTTTATATTTTTATAATTACATCGAAAAAATAATATACATTTAATTGTAAGATTTTATTGGAAAATTTGAGAAAATAAAATTTAATGATTATTATCTAATGATCAATTTCTACAATTTATAATCTTTATTATATAAAAAGCATGAACCATGAATATGAAAAATTTTTAACTAAAGAAAATTATTATTATTATTATTGTTGACTAAAAATCGAAATTGTCATTACATATTTAATTTTATTAAAATACTTTTTTAAATAAATTTATTTGTTAATAAATAAAAAATTAAAGTTTACATTAAATTACTTTAAATATAAAGTTTTGATTTTTCATTAACTTTAAAAATTAAATAAAAACAATTTGATAAATAAAAAAACTTAAAGCTAATATTAAATTTATTAATTTTCATACTTTTAATTTTACATTAATATTAAAAATAATCAATTATATATTAACTTGAAATAATTTGCACAATCGAAGCAAACTTTTTATATTAAAATAAGATTTACTAATAATTTTTTATTAATTTTATTAATTTGTAGAATATATAATTATACATTCAAAAACACATATCATAACAAAAATTCACATATGTTTGATATACGTGACAGTAAATACTATTATTTTTTTCAAAGCTGTCAATTTGGTGCAAACTAATCAATCTAACCCCTCAAGGAAGAGAACTTGCTAGTAATGGCTTCCAACTTGGCATAGTAAGCCAACCCCCAAGATTTGATGAAATACAAAGGAGCTACAACACCCCAAAACCCTACCAAAAACCCAATTACAACACTTATATGAATCGAATACTTTTCAAGCCAACCTTCACCTTCATCATCGTCAGCATCATGACCTCCATTGATAACTTTTGTTGGTGTTTCAGCTTTTGAGCTGCAATTTTCACTGATTGGAGGTCCACAAAGTTGGTTGCCAATGTAAGAGAATTTGTCAAAGCTTTGAAGTTGGGTGCTTGTTGGGATTCTTCCTGTAAGATTGTTGTATGATAAGTTCAAGTGATTCAAGAAATTCAGGTTGGTAAAGCTTGCTGGGATTGTACCAGACAAATGGTTCCTGGAAAAATCAAGAGCTTCCAACGTTGTGATGTTGCCCATGTGATCAGGAATTTTCCCTGTCAGGGAATTTCCTGATAAATTCAACGATTGTAACTCTGCAAGGTTGGCAAGTTCTGTGGGAATTCTGCCAATGAGATTGTTGTTTGACAGATCCATGGTGGTAACAAGTGAAAGTGTGGTGCTGTATTCATCGATTCTTCCTTTCATAACCAGTAGTTCACTCCTTATGAATTCCCCTTCGACGAAGTAATCGATGACTGCCTCAGTGTCGGTTGGTTTTGTCACCATGGCAGTTAAATTCTCGAAGCATTTAGGTATAGCCCCTGACAGATTGTTGTCCCCAAGGTCCAAGATTTGCAGGGAACTTAGCTCACAAAGTTCATCAGGGATATCACCATTGAAGGAGTTGGAACGCAGACTTAGAATCACAAGACTTGGGAGAGTTTCACCAATCCATTTTGGGACGCTTCCATTGAACTGGTTTTCACCAAGATCAAGCATGAACAATTCATTGTTGTTCTGCAATGTCAATGGCAGCTGACCGGACAGCTTATTGTTTCGAAGATTCAGGAACATAAAACCTAAATATCCCAAAGAATTTGGGATTTTGCCTTTCAGATTATTGTTTGCCATATTCAGGACTCTGATGCCTTGCCATGTCAGCCAACAATCTGGGATTTCACCTGACAGAAGATTTGATTCAAGTTGAAGAAGAAACAACTTCGGTTCACCTAACTTGTAATCACATAAGAAATCTGAGAGTGACCCTGAAAATGAATTGTTCGAGAAAAACAACGTTGCCACATCAGGTAGCACCCTTGG
Source organism: Adansonia grandidieri (assembly GCA_038382065.1). Lineage (NCBI taxonomy): Eukaryota > Viridiplantae > Streptophyta > Magnoliopsida > Malvales > Malvaceae > Adansonia > Adansonia grandidieri. The sequence goes on from JBBYHK010000005.1 coordinate 7,021,755, forward strand.
CAATGGACCTGTGAACCTGTTGGATCTCAAATCAACCAGTTTATGAACTGGCAAAAATGGGATTTCCCCTTCAAGTTGATTGTGAGAAATGTTCAGAGACACCATTTTAGAGCTGAAGTTCCAGAACCAAGATGGAACAACATCTGAAATCCCAGCACTGGATATGTCTAAAGTAGACAAATCCTTCTGAAACTGAAGCCATGTTGGGAATTTGGGGCCAAGAAACCAGTAACTCAATTCAATTGTTTGACATTGAAAAGTTGGAATCCAGTTTGAGTTTGGTTCAAACTTCAACTTGTTTTGAGATGCCTTGAAAACTCTCAATCTAGTGAGATTATAAAAGAACCCTTCTGATACAGCACCTTCCAACAAATTGTAAGCAATGTTCATAAATTTCAGATTCATGGGTTTTTCAAGATTTTGAGGAAGATCTCCTTCAAATTGATTTTCTGAAACATCAAAGTATTCTAAAGATGACAGGTTGCCAAAGGAGATTGGAATGAGACCAGAAATGGAATTTTGAGAAAGAGATACATAAGACAGACTTTTAAATTGTCCAAGTTGATCAGTTAAATGGCCTGAAAGATTGTTATTTGCCAGATTCAGTGACTTCAAGTCATCTGAACAGCATCTAAACAAGCTTTCCAAGATTTCTGATATGTTCTGATCAAGATTGTTGTGTGACAAATCGAGTTCCCTCAAATTGAAAAGATTTTCCAAAGAATTTGGCAGTGTTCCTTCAAGCAGATTTCCTGACAAATCAAGTCTAATGATGGAAATCAAGTTTCCAATGGAACTTGAAATTTTACCTTGCAGAAAGTTAGCTCTAAGATTGAGAAATTCAAGGTGGTTCAAACTGAACAACCAAGCAGGTAATGATGAATTGAATGAATTTATGGAAAGATCAAGAAATTTGAGGTTTGACATGTTCTGCAAACTGTTGGGAATTTGACCTTCAAAAGCATTTGCACTAAGATCAAGTGAAATAAGACTATGAACACTGAAGATCCATTTAGGAACTGAAGGTGACACATAGTTGTTTGAAAGATCAAGAACTGAAAGGGATGAATAATTAACCGTAATTGTCGAAGGGTCGTTGTCAAGAAAACAAGCTGACAAGTGTAACTCTATCAAAGAATGAAGTTTGCTAGTTACCTGCAGCCAATCAGTTGCTTTGCTGAGGTCAACTTCACTCAAATCAAGGTACTCCAATGAAGAAAAACCTGACAGCCATTGAAGATTTCCAGCAACCAACTGGTTACCTCCGAGGTTAAGATGCTGCAGATTTGACAGATTTCCAAGTTGGTGAGGAATGGCCCCTCCAAATTTTGCTCCAGAAAGGTCAAGATAAGTTAAACTCGCCATTGAACCAAGGAATCCAGGAATCTGGGTGCCACGGAAGTTGTTCTTACTAAGATCAAGGTGACTCAGATGCTTCAATGAAAGCAATGAAGGATTGATTCTTCCTCTCAGAATTGAGCGCCAATAAACACCGATTTCAGCATCTGATGCATAATCAGGAGGGCTTGAAGGCGGACTCAAATCCAACTTATAGACATGGCCTGTTAAGTTGTTGCAGGAAACTCCAACCCAGTTGCAGCAATCACCGCCATTAACAGACCATGAAGATAGCCTGTTTGAACGATCGATGATGTCTTGTTTGAACTTTAAAAGAGCTTGTCTCTCACTCTCAATGCAAAGAACCCTGGGATTTCCTTCACAATAGGGAATCCCAGTAGCTGAAATAGTAACAAATGCAATGAAAAATATTGTAAAAGCTCTCATTTTTGCCTTCAAATATGATTTAAAACTTCAGACTGATATTGGCTGCCATTTATATTGCTTAAGCTATACTATTATTTATCTACACTAAGCACTAGGAACTCTCGAAAGCTAGGATTTCCAGCTTTCAAACTTATCGACAAATAACGCGTAGAAAGTTGAATCAAAAGTTGGTAAAGTCCAGGGAAGAGGTATGGGTATTCATGTGGACACGCGAATCGGACGGGTCGGGTGGGTTGGTTTTGAATTGATTCAATTTTGGTTGGTTCAATTCAGATCTTTAAATTTTTAAATTATTTTTAGGTTTATATCGTTTTGGTTTTAGATCATTTTAAATTCGGATCAATTGAGTTCGATCATTTGGGTTAATTGGACTTGACACCCGAGTTATATGAGTTTGGATCATTTCAATTAATTATTTGAGTTATTTTAGATTGAGTCATTTTGAATTTAAATTAATTTAAATTTAAATAATTTTAGGTTCAGATCATTCTGAATTAAAATCATTTCAGGTAAGTTGTTCATTTCTTTTGGTCAAATTTCGTTGATTGGGTTTTTTAAGTTTAGGTGAAAAATCTATGTTCATGACATTGTCGAACCACTATTAGATTTTGTTTTCAAATCCTGAGCATGCCCGACTCGTACACCTATTTTTATTTTAAAAAATAAAATATAAAAAAATATTTTTTTATCAATATTTATATATTTTATAATTAAATTTAAATAAAAATAATTTTATTATTGATGCTTCACTAAATTTCCAACAAAAAATTATTAATCGAAAGGAATGTCAAAGAAGTAAATAGTCATAAAAAAAATGTTCAAATCAGAGCAGTGGTTTTGTAGAATATAGGCCCCTTAACATCCGGATTCAAAGTTGAATATCGAATATGCGGTATGAAAAAAATATATCAAATATAAATATATGTTAAATATAAATATATTTAAAATTTTAAAATTTTTTATATATTTAAAATGTTATATTTTATATTAATATTAAAATATATGATCGATACAAATATGAAAAATAAATATTTTTTTTGAAAAATATAAAAATTGGATAACCTGATGTAAACCCAAATTAATTGATTGATCAAACTTTTAAAAAGTTTGGTCTTGTATTTTCCATTCTTTTTATTATCAGAAGATTAAAAAAAAAAAAAGGCGTAAAAGAAAACGAATTTAATTCAAGTTCTAGTTTTAAAATTTTAATATAAAATTTTTTTAATCTCGTTGAATGGTTTAACATCAAATTACTCGTTTTGTTTGACGAATTTAATTTGAATTGAATTGAATTAAAATAAAATTTTTTAATAAAAATTATTTAATCTAAATTATTAATAAAAATATTTTTATTTAAATTTAATTATAAAAATATATAAATATTAATATAAAAAATAATTTTTTAATTTTTTAAAATAAAAAAATAAAAATTTTAAATCTATCAAGTAAAATAGATCTTGACAAATAAATTTTTTTACTATCCCAATTCATAGGTGATCTACTTCTACATATGCCATGCAAAAAAATCTCTCTCTTCGACAAAAATAATAATAATAATAATTAAGCATTATTACTTTGAAGAAGTAAAGAATTCTTTGGTCTCTCCCAACTTGACCAAAGAACCAACTTTCAAATCTAAAGCAATAATTAAGCACTATTACTTTGTAACTAAAGGTGTTTATGATTCGGCGGGGTCAGATTTGAGTTGATCTAAGTATGATATTAATATCAAACATGCTTGTCCAAACTCAGTTTGGCTCAAAATATAGGCTTCGAATTTTACCTGAGCCCACCAATATTTATAAATAAACAGTCTAAGCCTGTTTAACCTCACACATATAATATATTTCTATAATTTATTTTTCAAAAATATATATTTTTTTAAAATTTAATCTTTATTAATTTAATATTTTTCGTTTTTTAAGTTTAAAAATATAAATAATTTAACTTAGTTTCAATGTTTACACTATAATATTACATATATATTTTTTACATGATAAAAATTATATTATATATAAAAATTATAAAATTACTATATATTATGTAATAGAAAAATGGGTCAGGCCATGCCAGGCCGAGCTTGACCCTTAAAAGTTTGAGCCAAAGCGCGATCATTTTTTAATCGAACCAATTTTTTTTGTCGAAGTCTATTTTTCAGACCTAATATTTTTTTATACACTTTCAGATATTGAACGAACCTTCAAATTTAAATAGATATCACAACCCTTGAGCAGTCTATTTGTAACTTAGAGAAAGTTAGAAGTAACTTTTAAGTTGGGTTCATTTATTATATTAATAGAAATTATTACTTAAGATCATTTTTATTAGAGTTGTTATGGACCGGGTAAGATTTAAATAATAAATTTCTTTTGTTTGTTAAGCTGATCAATTTTTTTTAAAAAAAAAAAACTGATTTACTATTAAATATATTAAAAATTGTATTATTATATTAATATTTATATATTTTCATATTTAAATTTAAGTAAAAATTGTATTTATTAAATAATAATCAAAAGTGAACATTGGATATAAATATAGGTCTAATACAGAGTATTTTTTATTTTTTAAAAATTTACTCATATATTTAAAGGATTATACCTTACACCTATATTCAAATATATGTAAGACACAAATATCATACATAAATATATTTAAAAATAAAAAATGGGTAACATAATGCAAACCTAAATTAATTGCTTTGGTGGAAGTTTGCAGAATTAAAATGCTTTTCGTTTATCTTTCTATTTCCATCCTATTTACTGTCACAAGATTCATAAACGCATAAAAGAAAGAAGAAAAGAAAATGTTGTCTTCCCACTTACAGCAGTCCTACTCAGCGCCGGACAACCCACCTAACTTGCTCCGTATGGGTTCAGATTTGACTAGAAGTTTTAAAATTTAGATTATTTTAATTTAATTTAAATTATTATTTAAATTTAATTATAAATATTAATATAATATTTTTTTAATATTATTTAAATAGTAAAATAAGTTTTTAGTTTGACCTAGACTTGCACTAATAATGATTCACTTCTTAATCTTTGACCCCCTTAGTGACCATGAATATGCGACCCGGACTTAATTAAGGAAAAAAATATTTCTCGAACCCCATCCCATGAGTGGGTTTACCACTAAGTCAACCAACAACATAGAAGACAAGAAAGTGTTACAAAATAAAAAGCAAAGATTTACATAAGTAAAAGTAAAGATTTGAATCCGGAGCTTAATTTTATTGGTTTATACGGGCACTATAGTATTCATCATGCCTCATGTTTTAATTCAAACATTTACAATTCATTTTCTTATTTTCAAGCTGTGACCTCTATTATACCAAAAAAATTCAATATGTGATCTAATTGTACTTATATTTTTGGATTGACCATCACACTTTTTATCCAATAAATTACAATGCAATTTATCCATCGTTAGACTTATCCAACCCCAAATTATCCGTTCCAACTAACAGATTTGTTTTGAATCGAGTTAAATTGAAATAAAATTTTTTGAAATTAGATCGGTTCAATCTAAATCATTATTTAAAAAATAAAAATATTTTTTAAAATTTAATTATAAAATATAAGAATTTTAATATAAAAATAATTTTATTAATATGTTAATAATTTTTATAAAGTAAAACCAAAATTTCTAATTATTGGATAATATAAACCCTAATAAATAATATTTTTTATTATCTACATTTGATCCGATTCAACCCGATTTATAAGCATATCTAATTTTCGCAAAAGCCGAGCTTAAGAGAAGTTAAGAAATCTTTAGTCTTCCCAAACGTAACCAAAGAAGTAATTTTCAAATCAATGCTATAACTAAGTATTAATTTCTATCTTTGACAAAGCTAAATGTAACTTCTAAGTTGGGTTAATTTATTATATTAATAGAAATTATTACTTATACATTTTTTTGTTAGAATTATCATGAATCGTGTTAGATTTAGATAGTAAAAAAAAAAAAATTATTTGTCTGAGATTTAGCTTGTCGAATTTAAAAAGCCTATTTTACTATTAAAAATATTTAAAAGTTTTATTATTATATTAATATTTATATATTTTTATAATTAAATTTAAATAAATTTTATTGATTAAATAATATCAAAGATAAATATTAATACAAATATGTACCTAATATAAATATATTCAATTTTTAAAATTTTTTATATATTTAAAAAATTATACTCTACACTCATATCTAAATATATGTATTATATAAATATCGAATAAAATATTATTTTAAAAAATAAAAAAATGAGTAAAATAATGTGAACCTAAATCAAACGTTTTGGTCAATCT
>JBBYHK010000005.1:7050238-7064205 GCA_038382065.1 Adansonia grandidieri
ATTTATAATTTAATAAATCAAATTAAGAATCTATTACAGGTTTTAATTTTAATTTAATTATTTTTATTAATTTTTAATATACTTTAAGAAAATATGTTTTATATTAATCGTGTTAACAAAATTTAAAAAGCTTCACTAAAGAAATAATTTTTTTTTATTATCCATATGCATAACTATTACTATTAGAGGAGTTATCTAAAGGGTTCAAATATTGAACTTTAAACATTTTCACTAACTTACAAGTAAAAATTAAATAGGATTTTTCCAATAAACTCGAGACAATCCATGTGAACAACATGTTTGTATTTTAGGAATTATTAATTAAAATTATGCTTGTAATATTTATTATGAATTATATATATATATATATATATTGATGCATATAACACTTTCGTGTATAAGGCAGAATTTGTTGACTTTTCATTTCGAATCTGCAAAAATCATGGAATTGTGTCTGCTTCAAAGTTGTGGGCAATTATATTACATATTTCCTATTTTTAGCAACAAAATTTGAACATGTAATCTTTTATGTCTAACAATGATGAGTTTTTTATCGATTTGTTATTAGAATGCTGGACTTTTAATTTTAGTGTCTAGTGATCGAACTTTGTGAATCCCAATTATTAAAAAAAATGATAAGTTTTTTAATCACGGTTTTGAACACTTAGTTAAGATCACAAACATATTTCTTCGTTATTGGTCCAACAATACAAACAATGGTTCAAGCATCAATATGTATTTTTCTTTTTTTTTTTTTTTGCTATAAAGTATACCTTAACCTAAAAATAATAAAATGAATATCGATACTAAAATTCGAATTTTAAATTTATTAAATACTATTTTTTAAAGATAACTACTACATTTCTAAAGTTTTGCACGTCAAATGCAACTTAAAATGCGAAGAATACATGAAGAAGAGAGATTCAAAGCATAAAAATTTCTTACATAAATCAAATATCAAAAATGCATATTTTCAAAGATAACTATGTTGCATGTCCTGGAAATTAATAAGCGCCGTTCCAATGAGACTTTCAATTAGGAAGAGAAAAAACGTGGTGGGAAAAAGGGTTAATTTCGTTGCAAAATTGGAGCCTAATAGTGACTTCCACTTGTGAAAGTAGTTTCTCAATTTCCCATTAAACAACAATATGACGATTTTAATCTCCTCTAGGTCAAATAAACACGAAGAAAAATGAAGCTATAAGGCAAGCACATGTAAAATACTTGCATCGTATGGCTAGGGATACGTCAAGCGTTCAATAAGTCAAGGAAAAGCATTGATTAGGTTAATCCAAGCAATATTCTTCACATGCAATTATGCCTTATAAATCTTGAAAGGATATAAAACTATATATGCTTAAATTTCAAGCTTGTGAACTTGAAGTCTTGCAGGCATTGGCTGATCAAGTTGAATTCAAAGACAATTCAATTTCGATTTTTTTCTTCCAACCAAAAAAAAAATTCCCAAGTCAATGATAGGATTACTTAGTTTCGTGTTAAATCTACACAAGTATAAAGGGAAAAATTATCTTATGCATTGCCCGTGGAATTTTAAGACAGCGGGGTGAAATTATTCAAAAACGTTTTAAATGAAGAAGAATTATTAGCATAATTAGGTGCATTTCCCTTTTTTTTTTTTCTCTCTAATAAAACTTGAGAAATATGTACAACCAACTCTATGTAATAACAGCTTTGCCACCCTTGAGGCCTTCATCAAAGCAAAAGACTTTGTTTTAGGCAGTGTTAGGATTTGGCATGAAATTGTAGACTTGGTAATTAATAACTTTCCATCTATCTACATATTCCTTTCTCTCTCTCTCTCTCTCTCTCTCTCTCTCTATATATATATATATATCATTCATGCTTAGGAAAAAAAAAAGGAAAAAATACATTCATTCTTGATCACTATTTAAAACAACATGATTCATATCTATACTTCCGTATATAGGACACATTAAATGTAAAGCCTTCGAGCTTAAAATTTTGATCACTAAAATTAAGAAGCATGACATATTGTCTAACATTTTTCGAAAGAAATATAGAAAGGTCAATATACAAAGCAAGTTGCAAAACAGCCTCTTCATAATTCATTTTATAAAGCTGTTATAGTTGAACATTGGGTCATTTTTAGCATCTTATACCATAGGTTATTTCTTACTAGGAGGAACTAATAACAATAATTCTTCATTCAACTTATGCTTTAAATGCTTTAAATGCTTAATTTGCTCCCCGGATATGAAGAAGTTGTCTTCAGAGTACGTTCAAGCACACCAAAATACATTATTCCAAATTCATTAATATATATTCATCTAAGGATCAAACTTTCTAAGTTTTAAAAATATAAGACTTTATAGCTCGAGAACATTTTATTTCGGCCTCTCCACCCTTTAATTTCATGCACGTAATTCTATGCAAAAGCAACTTGTCTGTGTGTGTGTATATATATATATATAATGTACATTGCTACTTTGCTATTTTGGGTAAAAATCTGCAGAATAATGAAATAGGAACTGATTTCATAAAAACTATGATGAATGGAAATTTTAATTTGAAGCACCCTTTTGTTGACACCCCGGAGACAAAATTTTGAAGGCTTTTTGTTGAGTTCCGTGCTAGACTGAATGTTACCACACAATATATATGATCACTACTCGATGTCGGCGCATATGCATGCATGCAGTTTTTATAATTCTGGGATATGGTCCACCATTTCTTAACCGGCAATTGAAGATGTTTCAGAACTAAGTTGGTAAGTGCATTAAAGATTCTATGTTTATTTATTTCGAGTACCATATTTTTTCATATAAAAACATGAACTGGCTTATTGCTACACACACACACACATATATATATATATACACACACATTCCCCAATGGAAAGTGTTTATATATGTCAAGAGCCTTGCGAAAGAGGAAGAAGGGTTAGTTAAAACGAGATTTCCAAGGAATTCATTGCATAATATTTATACTATCGAGCTAAAGATCATATGGTAAGAATTTTGAAGAAAGTTATTGGAAAGCCTTTATATATGGAAGACTTGCCTCTAATATAAAGTTTGCTGATGATAATTATGGCAACAGCTGGACTCCTTAAAGATTTATTTATGGGCAAACAATTCAGCAATTAAACCTAATTATTATGCACCAAAAACATTGTATTATACAAAATTTCATATATATATATATTCATCCAATTTTGAACCTCCATTTTCCTGCTTAGCATGTAGCTTGCCTTGAACCAACATTTGTTAATATGTTCTTAGTAGAGTGTCAATTCACATAGTCCACAAGGGTCAGTCTAGCTAGCTTGTGTCATCAGTTTCAGAAAATACACAAAATGAATAATTAATGCGTTAATTAAGTTCTTATATTTTATTGGGAGCCTTAATTCCTTCTCCAAGCTTTGAAAATAGTAATTTAATTAACATTTCAAATGGATGACACAAGGATCATATACCACAAAAAAGGACAATATATCAAACATCAGCCAAGTATTAAACAAGCATTATCCTTAATAATGTTCAAAAGTTTGTCTGCCCAAGTGCCCTCTAGGTAGGCTTCAAACCTTCAATATTCCATATGTTTTAATGGCTTAAAATTTTGTATACCTAATACTTTATGACATTTGTGTGTTTCATTTTACCTGTTACCATTATTACAAAAAGATGAATCTAGGTTTTGTCCTTTCGCCTCGCAATAGATCTGTCATTGATTATATTTTAATTATGCATAGTGGTAATTGGTGTTTAATAAAATTCGATAAGATTCATAAGATACTATTTATTAAAAAATATAATTAATACATCATTCTTTTGAATTTATTAAAAATAATGTATTAAATACAAATTTTTCTTAAAATAATAATTAATAATTCTTAATTGAAAAAAAATATATTTTTTATAATTTAGGTAAATTCTCTAGATATTATTGTCAGCTTAAGGAAATGTTTGTTTCATGACTGAAAAAGAGAAAGAAAAAGGATTTTAAGAGATTTCATATTCATATATCAAACAACATAGAGATTACAATATCTATTATAGTTGTGGCATTGGCTTATACCATCAAATATTATATAAATAACATTATGATCAACTTATAAGCCATCGAAATATCAACTGATCAAGTAGAAAAAAGAGAAATACCTTACAAAAAACAAAACCCATAAAAACCATGTCTTCCAGATAATTGTTGATTTGCAAAAGGACCCTATCCTTCTTCCAATTATATAGTACTATCTGTATAAAAAATTGTCTCTTATCAGCGTCAAGCAAAAAAAAAGAATTATGATTACAAATGTCCAAAGAAAGCAAGTATAGCAAAAATAGAAAGATGAATTTACTAAAAATATAAATCAGAAATCCAGAAGTACTCAACTAGTCATAACAATTTGATGTTTGATGACTAGTTAGGTATATCCTTTTATTTAAAAATAAAAGCTGAGAACAGGAAAAAAAGGGATTGCTCAACTTATCTAATTTATTGAATGTTGCGTGAATCAATCAAATTAAATTTGATTTTTTTTCTGCTGTGTATAACAGTCATCTCTCTGTTGCTACCATCATTTTCGTTTTGGTATTGTTCTTTTACCTTTGCTTCCTAGTGACTGGTCATCACTGTCATACTACCATTCCAAACTGTCTCCTAAAGGTCAATTTGAAGGGTACCCATTTATCAAAGCAAACTAGCTTATTTTCAAACCAAAGCAAAAAATACAGAGAAGGTAGAGCTCAAACTTGGAAAAACAAAATAAAATTAATAGATGCTAATAATCATCACTATAGAAACCATATTACCAACAACAAAACAAAGAAAAGGGCAAAATTAGAATAGAAAAGGGAGTGACATAACGTGATTATGGTGATCATTTTTCACCATTGTGATTAAATTTCTTTGTTTACTCACTTGCAGCAGTGGCATCAGCAAGTGCTGATGGTGGTGTTGGAGCTGCTGGTTGTGCTGATGGAACCGCTACCTTCTGCTTAGGCCTCTTTCTTTTTTTCTCGTAGCTAACGCCTCTAGCTTTGGCCTGGAAATCCCTGACCTCCCTTAAGTAAATCCTCACAGCTCTAGCTCCAAAAGGGTTCCCTTCTGGCCTACCTCCATGCTCCTCATAGGCAGCTCTGAGTCGGCCAATGAGTGCATCAAGGCTACCCCAAGCTTGTCTGAGAGGGCAAGGGCAAGGAGCAGGAGGGTTAGGGAGGCCAAAGAAAGGGCAAGGCTGGTTATGAACTTTGGTCTTGCCAAATTGATCCAGGTACCTAAGAAACTCAAGGACATTAACACCACTACACATTGAAAGAGACAGTGGGGGCCTATGGTTTCGCAGGTATTGGCAAAAAGTATGCCAATCTCTGCGCTTCTGGTTCTCATACCGGCTTGGAGTGGTCGATGCAGGTGGAGTTTTAGTGCTAGAAGTGGGCGTTGCAGTTGCACTACCACTGATGCTGCCGTTGTTGGTAGCTATAGTTGCTATGGTGTTTGAACCTACTATCCGACTTGGATAGTCATTCGGGTTGTTTTGTGAGGAAACCAAGTCCATTATCAGAGAAAAAAAATTATCTTCCTTTTCTTTCTTGGTTCTTAAAGGGATCTAGGCAACTGCTACTTTTATTGCTTGATGATATTATCTTAGCTTCTTGTTTGGATGCTTTTAATTAGGGTTTCACTTCCTTCTTCTATATTTTTTCTTGAAAGATCGAAGGTAATCAAAGAAAATACAAATACGAAGCTAATTAAGGAGTAAGGAACAGTTACTTGTTCTTTGCTGAAGGATAATTTGAAAGAAAAAAGAACAAAGTGATGAAGAACTTTTCACTCTCAGGTATATTGGTGACCATGATAACCCCAGAAATGATGAAATGCAGGATTTTGCATGGCTTCCATGAGAATTGATGAGAAAAGAAAGAGAAAAAAGGGGTTTTTTTTTTTTCTGGAATTGAAAATTTGATAAAATTAATAAAACCAAGGAAAAGATATACAGATCATCATCTTTTGTTTTGAAGTTGAACACACAAACACACACAGCAGCAGAGAGTCTGCAAGAAATTCTTGAAAGACTGCAGTTATTTGGGGCATGAAAGCATGGTTAAAGAAAGGGAAAAAAAAAAGAGATGAGATCAGAGTGATTCAGAGATAATCAGATTCTCTTTTTTTGTAGCAGCAAAAGGGCAAGCAAACTGAAGTTAAATACTGTTGATAAAGTAAAGAAAGAAAGAGACAGAGATTTTGAAATAAAGAAAGAAAGAAAGAAAGCTCTGATAGTCCAATGGGTCAAGAGTTGGGAAAGAAAGAGAGAGTGAGAAAGGTTCTCCAGTCAGTGAAACTCCAAAAAGCCTTTGGTTAATAAGCAGTAGTAGTAAGTTTAAAAAATATATATTAAAAATTTAAAAAAAAAAAACTGTAAAAGACACTGTTCATGCAAAAAATAGGACAAGTTTGGCATTGAAAGGCAGAGTTGACAGTGACCCAAGGGCTGTGCCCAAATAACTGCAGCTTTCAGCTCTATTTCAAACAACGTGACTCTCTTTGCGAAGCGCGTATAAAAAAAAACTAAAAACCCATTGTTGTCATAATTGGATTGAATTATTGACCAATTCAATTTTTGGTCTCCGATCAATTGATTTAATACTTAAAAATCAATTTGGTTAAATATTTTTGTTAATCGAATGACGTTAAAATTATGATATATGAATTAGAGATGTAATATATTATTTAGAAAATTAGACAAAAAACTTGTTTACGAGGATTTTTTATCTTTTGATTTTTATAATATTTTTATTTTTTAAAAAAAATATTTTTTAATAAAAATTATAAAATAATTATTAATTAATATGTAAAAATTAAATTAGATATGATTTAAAAATTATTTTTAATTGATTCGAGTTAATTAAGTTTTCATAAATTGAATGGATCAATCAAGATTTTTTTTTTTTTGAAATCAATTAAAAATTAAAATCTCAACTTAAATTAAAATTCAGATTATCTAATCAATCGATCCAACCATCGAATCATTTCAGATTTAATAATTATAATAAAAAAGCCCTTCACTTTTCTTTTAACCCAAAAGACTAAAAGCAAAGAAAAAATTGATAGCTATGTTCGAAATCTCATATAATAATTTTATAGGAACCTTCACAGCAATTGCCCAAATACCTCTCAAAATCTTCTTCTCATCATCTTCCCCCCAAAGGCTTGTAGGATAAGCCCTTAAAAATGGCTTTGAGGATCTCTCTTTCTCTTCATTTTTCATGAAACCAAAATAACCAAAAACACAATCTATTGTTGTTGACTAAAAAAGAATTATAATCTTTAGATCATGTATCTTTTGATTAAGGTATATATGGCATTGATCAATCTTTCAAGGTAAGTTTAAAACTATTTATCCTTATTAATTTATTCACCCATTTTAATTAAATTTATATATATGGTGAATCTCACACTTCTTTTTTTGTTGGTTTGGTAAATGTGGGTCATTGTATTTTTTTTCTTTTGTGCAATAAGAGGTAAATTTGTCGAAAACCGACATTGGAAAGGGAGGAAATTCACATTGGCTATTGTACTCAAAAGATTAAAATATTCGAAGAGCATTGAAAATGGGCCAAATCCCCAACCCCCCACTGTACCAAAAATGAAAAAAAAAGTTACTAGTTAACTACAAATTCGTACAAAATAATGAAGTACACATTATTATAAAGATGTCTATGGCTTAAATTGAATGAAATTTGAAATAAAATTTTTATAATTTAATTAAATTTAAGTCAATCAAAAATATCATTTAATTAATAAAAATTATTTTGTTTAAAATTAATTATAAAATATATATAATATAAATAATGTTTTATTATAGTTAACATATTTGATAAACTTTCAAGTCTAAACTACTATTTAATCTTAACTCAACCCAATAATAAAGATCTGTGCACTCTGTAATTCATAAAGAATTATGTTTATTCAAAAGACTTGTCATTGTTAATAATGTTTAATGGCACCGTTATAAATAGTAGTATCTACTTAGCTATTTTAGTCGTTATTTATGGTTGAATCCACCCTTTAAGCATTTATGGCTAAAACTCAATTTTCATCTGTTTGCGTCATGGTTGATAATTAATCAAAACAAATGAGTAAATCACTAAAGTCAATTAAAAAATATATATAAAAAAACAATGCATAATATATGTAAAAATTAAATTGACAATATATGGATTAAATTAAAAATTTTAAAATTTAAAAGAAAAAAAAATTAATGCATATATGTGCTGTATCATATTTTTTTTTTCTAACACTTAATGTGGTTTAGTTTATTTTCTTCAACCATTGAGATCTATGATTTGATCTCTTTTTTACTGAAGTTACAGGTTAATCTTTTAGATTTTTTTTCTTCTGTAAATATAAAAAATTACACAATTTACTAGTAATAAATACTTCCACCTCATACATTTAGCTGATGGTTTGAATTTCTTCTCCAAACCAAATTAAAATTATACTAAGATCAAGATGGAATTATATATATATATATATTTTACTAATATTTATAACCAAAACACTCTAATTTCAAGTTTTCAATATTGCTGGCTGGAATTCTAAGCCATTTATCATTTAATCAAAGACTTTTTCTTAAATTATATACGTTGTTCAGTCATCAATTTGTCCTTTTTTCTTATTGCAAGAGAAAATAATTCTTCGGTTGTTGGTGAAATTTTTAAATTCTATAAATAGAGTTAGTAAAATAATACATACATTTTAACATATATTTTTAAAAAATATGACACAATTTTTTAATCACTTATAATTTTTTTTTAAAAAAATCACTATTTATATATAGAAACGAATTCTAACATTGCTTGCCTGCATTTAAAAATGAACTCCACACATGCCAAACCCACAAGGCCACATCCACCACCCAAAAATACACCACATAAGGCACCTAAAATATAGATTGCTTATCAAATTAAGCCAAGAATCATGGTGAATTTGTTCCTTCAATTTATTTTAATTTGCATTCATTCTCTTTTGATAATTGGATTATATTTTCTTTTCGTTTTTTGTCTTCTTTTTTTTAAAAAAAAAATTGGTGTATAAAAAAATCACTTTTTTTCTTCTTAGAGCATTTCAGTGTCAATCAGTTAATACATATCAATGTACTATTATTTTCGAATAGACACATAGCTTTTCTCATAAAAAATAGACATCTATAAAACCTTCAATTACACCCTTACTTAAAGAACATTGTTTTGAATAATTTTTTTAGATGTAATATTAGTTCTTTAATAGTTCCATTACAAGGAAATATTTTTACCAATTTGTGATCTAAATTTCCAAGACAATTTTAATTGAAAATTGAAATTCAATGGACTAGATCATTATTATTATTATTATTTGAGATTACGAATTTACTCCTTTTAAAAGATTGGGTTTTTTTTTCTCTTCATTCAATTATTATCGGGTTAGCTTATTGATAATTATCAAATAAAGAATCTGTAATATATATAAAAGCATGAATATAAAGAATCTTTTGAATTGATTGAAATACTCATTATTGTTCGTTATATTACTAATTTTTTCATTTTAAATATTTTTTATTATTAATAAGATTTACCACTTATAAATAAAAACTTATAATTATAATGAAAGATTTCGTTAAATGAATTTAATGGATAATAGAATTTACCATATTTGTAAATAAGAATTATGATTCTATTTAAAGACTTTAGGTAAATAGAATTTATTTGATAATAAATAAAAAGAGTTACGATTTACATTGAATTAATTTATATTCAAAGTTATAATTTTTCATTTACCAGACAAAAGTAAAAGAAACATTTTTTTATTAATTTATTTTAAATGTTAATGTAAATTTTAATTATTTATATAAAATATAACTTTATGTTCAATAAATATGGGTAGGAGTCTTAAGTAGTTAAATCTTATCAAACAACAATTATGAAATTAGTATTTATAAGTAATTAAATCTCATGTTAATATAAATATTATGATAGCTTTTAATTTTAATCTATTCATGTAAAAAGTTCGGGAGCTTTAATTTTTTTAAGAATGGATAACATCTTGGGGTTTTTTTTTTTTTTTTTTTTTTTTTAAATTTGCTTATAAAGACAACAGTTTTTCAAAGAGTTAAATTATAATTTTTGCTTGTGGTTTTTTCATTTTTTAAAGATTTTATAATAAAATTTTAATTGATATTCTAATGATATTTATTTTTAATTAATATTTTTTATTTTTATATAAACAAATATAGTGATTTTTATTTAATATATTTTTATGTAATGTGATATTTATTTTTATGATTTTTTATTACTTAAATTTTTTTTTATAAATATAAGATAATCAATATGTAAAATCATCTATAACATGTATAACATAATAACTAATATATAATAAAAATAAGTTATACCTAATCGATACTTATAAATATCAATTAAAAATTATTTATTTATAATTTAAAAAATTTTACATTTAATATTACGTTAATAAAATAATATATTAATTATATTTTTATTTTTATGAATATTATTTTAATCAATTTCACTAAAAATGTATTAAAACTTCTATAAAAGTGGGAAAGGGGATGCAAAAAAATTGAAGGACCATTTAATCCTTCCTCTCTGGCAAAAGAGCATCTAGGGCGTAGGGAAGGGAAAAACAGTCAAATATTTTCACTCTCTTTTTTTACCCTATTTTTCATATTCTTAATTTTTTTTATTTTAGATTTTGGATAAAAATTTTGGGATTCTCCAAAACTATAAAAATATCTTATTAAGAATAGCCATGATTGTCATAAGTGAGGAAATAAGAAATAGGATTTTGTTAAAAATAGAAAACAAGATTGTTCCCACTTAGAGTAAGGAACACATCTCCTGCATTTGGAATCTCAAACCAACAAATAGGGCAGCACATTGGGAAATTAAAAAAAGAGAAAAGAAAAAAAAATGGAGTCCTTACTCAATAGTTGTTGGAACCAAGGAGATAGCTATAGTTTAGCTCTAGGGTAGCCCAATTAGGTTGTACCAAGAAAGGAAAAGAAACAAACCCAAAATTTACCCTAATTAACAAGTTAACATGCAATGCAATTCCACTATTTTTTTAGGGTTTTTGTTGCTCCATTTTTAGGGTACACTTGCATGCATTTGCATATTTATACAGAAGAATGATACTAATCCAGCCCTGAAACATCTTGTCTTCTTTCTTATCTAATTTGATGTGACAAATTTTTTTTTTATTTTTTCCCTTTTTAGCTCATTGATGCCCAATTGTATTCCATAGAGAGAGATAAATAATTAAATATGAACAAGCTGTTGTATGGATTAATTAAGTTAGGGATTAAGGTTAGAATATAGAAAATAAAACTAAGCTGTATGAGGTCGAAGTTTTTGGATTTGATTAATTTTAATAATTTAAGTGCTTTAAGTTTTTCTACGAGCAAATATATATCTTTTTTGGGTATAAAAAAATCATAACATGAAAATTAAGAAATAATTATAGATGTTGAAATTAAAATAGTAAATCTATTAGATATCATCTCTTAAAAGATGATTTTTTTTTAACTTTTATAATTGATATTGTCAAGATTTGATTTTTAGTTATTGTAACTAAAAGTTCAGCACTATCTATACCAATTAACCACATGACTATTGACATATCTTAAAAATAATTACATAAATTAAATGAATTAAATTTTAAGTTAAAATATATATTTACTTTTATACGTTATTCAATTAAATTTTTGTTATCGTTGACATGATCAATTAGGCATGCTTTTTATTAAACCAAAGAAGAACTAATTTTAGATTTTGGACTTTTTTGTATCCTTTAGGGTGCAATAAATTTGGAGTGATGGATTACTCAATTTTTGTGGGGTTAATATTTGTCATGTTCAAAAAAAAAAAAACCGAATTTTTTAGTATTCAAATTCAAATTTAATTACACAACAGCAATAGAACTTATTAATTAAGTTAATTATCACATTGTTTATTTTAATTGCAATATAAATTCCATTTTTCTGTCATTAATTTTAGGCATCAACATGTATATTTAATCAAACTAAAATAAATATTTAATCCATTGATTATCACTCAAAAGCACTATTCCTTCATGAATTTTGAAATGAAATTATTGATAAAGAAAATATCTATCATTTGGTTTGATTTTTAGTATGGAAATAGATGGCAATGGCATCTTCCCCATTGAATTTGTATTACTCTCCTTTTCTTTTTGATTAATGAATGGCTTGACGTTTAGGTTAAAAATGACTGAATGACATGTCTTTTATTTTTCCTTTATTTTTTTCTCTTTTAATTTTTTTTTTTTTTTGGTTATTCAACAACGCTGAATGAATTTAAATTAAGTTAATTAGTCTTTATATTTAGCTTGATTTGATTGAAACTTACATTACCGGTGAATTATTTATTAGAATTTGCACATTGAGTATATGAGTTGATACAACACATATTTAGTTTTTAATTTAACAAATTATCGTAAATTGAATCAAAACCATATACGATTTATAGAACTCAAAACTTGACGACTTCTATGTTAATACATGTACATACATATATATATATATATATATCTATAACATCTCATTTATGAGCTGCACCAAAAATTCATGGAGGATCATGGATGTAAAAATAAAATCAGATTAGTCAGTCGGATTGATTTAACTGAGAATTGAAAATTTTTTTCGAGCCATTGTTAATTCAAAGAATTATAAGTTATTTGAATGACATAAAATTAGTTCAATTGATAGAAAAAAAATCGAGAAAAAAAAGAAAAAAAATTTTATTTTTTAAAAACTTTTTATAAGTAATGAGATTTAATCTCGTAATCTTTAACGATTAAATCGATGATCAAAGATCTTTTTAATTTAACGTTTAATTTAAATTTTTTTATCTCGTCGAGGCTAGCCAATTTTGGCATAGAGTTGGAAGCTACAGAAACCATGAATAACAAGTAAGCTTTAATTTGAAAACAAAAGAAAAGATTATAGCAACAAAAACTAGGAACCTTCATACAAATCCGTAGCCTTGTTTTTATTTTTGTTTCAATTTAAGTTCATCTCAAGAAGAAATGGGGAAGACAGATTCCACTTCACTGAAAAAATGTACTACTATACATTATTTACATTTAACCCTTAATTTCATGCTCGAAAGTTGAAAATCTTCCAGTTTAAGTTTGTCACATTACAAAAACAACACAAATGTTTTATTATTATTTATTTAAATCTTGGCATGCTCAAAAATCTTTAAAACTTGAAAGTTAAGCTTGTCTTATTTTAGCTGTGACCATATGCAAGAACAAATTCGTCACCCTTGAAACACTCCTTGTCATTGTTACTCGAGTAGATTAAGGATAATTTTTTTATATTTCATTTTTCTTATTACGAGACTGTAATCTAAAAATAATAAATAGAATTACAAATGTTAAAACATGAATTTTGCATTTATTATATATCATCTCTTAAAAATAATTGAATAAATTAATTAAGTTAACCGTTTATTTTTACATATATGTCTCACCATTTTCGCTCACAAAAACTATAATCCTATCGCAATGAATAATTGCAATCCATTAATGGCATATAGTTATATAGGTTACAAAAAAAGGATTGTTGGAACGCTTTGAAAGTGTTGAATTGCAATAAGTAATTTTGATTTCCATTATAAATTCACTACAAGAATTGTTATATTTTATTGGTGCATAAGAATTCTTACATTTAACAACAAAATTTTAAGTTATACCGTAAATAATTGCGTAAGAAAAGGTATTTAAAATATATACATATATATATATATATATGTATTTGTCGTAAAAGATAGTGAACAACAGCTATTGTTAGACCTGTCCAAGACAATTTTGGGCCACAGTCCAAAACTTTGAAATGTTTTTATTTGAGTTTGATTCGAAAACTCGTTTTACTATTTATTATATTATTAAAATTATTTATTATTATATAT
>JBBYHK010000005.1:7143034-7156966 GCA_038382065.1 Adansonia grandidieri
AGTCTAATAGACTAATGTAGGAATCTTTCTTCTTTCATATGAATCCCATTGCATTACTGTTGACCATGGTTCGTGTAGTATGTGTATACAATCTTTTTGGATAATTTATATTTTAAGTTATTTAATTTAGTATCAACTTTAATATAGGTTATAAATCTTTAATTTCATCAAATTAAATCATTAAATTTTTTTATTAACAAATTAAAGCATTTACGTTAACTTCGTTAAATAATTGTAACGAAAATGTTAACTCAATATACATACATATCATATCAAATATCATTTTAATGAGATGTAAAAAATAAATTATATATGTATATTAAATCAATTTTTTCATTAGAATTACTTAACGAAGTTAATTTAAGTGACTTAATTTATTAATAATAAAAATTTAATGACATAATTTGATAAAATTAAAAATTTACAACCTACATAAAATTTAATATTAAATTTAATGATCTAAAATATAAATTTCTAACATCTAAATTCTGCACCTTGTTTCAAGGATCTAACTAAAAACATCAAGCACGACAAAAAATTAGACCACCAAATTTTAATGACATCAATTAAATCATTAAATGTTTTGAAAATTATATCATCCAAAATGTTAAGAAATATTCTGTTTTCAACGACGTTTAAGACACGGACTTGGAAATTGAATACTCTTTTAAAATTTGTAGAAATGCTATTAATTAATTGTGTTGTATAATCCAAAATGTAAAAATATTATTAATTTATATTATATAATTTTATGTTTATATTGTGTTTATAATATTTTTTATATCATATTATTTTTTATATTATTTTTAATTATTTTTTATATTATATTTATATTATATAATTATAAAATATTTAAAAATATTAAATTTATTCGTAAACGCGTAAATGTGTAATTTTCTATATGAGAATTTTTGTAACAACTCTCAATTTGCTAAAAATAGAAAAAAAATTGAGGATCCAAAAAAGTTGATTGGAGTTGGAGTAGCTTGATTGACACTTCTAACGGGTCCTGCGTTACTTTCCCTAGAAATTGCTCGGCATTTTCTGCTCTCTTCAACTTTTGAATGCGATATAATATAAGTATATAATAAAAATATAATAACATAAAAATAATATTAATATAATATTAATATAAAAATATATTAAAATTTATATAATACATATTATTAATATATTAAATTTTATATAAATATATAATATTTTTAAAATAATTAATTTATGATGCATAAAAATATATAAAAACCACATGAAATTGCAGTCTTCCTTAAGTCTATTGCCTTCCAAATATGGCTATAAATTTATTATAATATGGCGAAGGAAAAGATGCCATATTTTCCATTTTCCTATTGCCTTGACTTAGAACTTTGACCTAGACTTGTTTCCTTTCGGATATAAATCTATATTTTGCATATTAAAAATTCAACCGTAAACTTGTCAGCCATCATGACTGTTGGAAGTGAAAAGAATTGAGAAAGAATAAGGTGTATTAATTTCCAGGGAAAAGGCACAGGCCGCGTGCCTTCTCATTCACTTTGCTTGCATAATTCCTTTACGTTATTGTCGTCATTATTACTATTATTATCATTAATTTGTCTTCTAAATATTGAGTTTCTTATTTTTTTAAAAAATATTTTTACTATCAATCACCAATCAATGATCTTTCATACCATTTGGCAGGCATGCATGCATGCACGACTTGGAACGGTTTCAGGTGACTTCAAAGTTTCTGTTTATCTCAGTATCAGATGAAACTACACAGAACTTTCTTCATAATCAGGAAAGTGACAGGAAATTAAGAAAAAAAGAAGAACAATATATATGCAAAAATTAACTCGGAGGAAGTTATCTAATATTTACTCAGATTTGATTTCGTTCAGAGCAGGTAAATGGAAGAATGTAAAGTGAATGCGGGATGGAAATTTCCAGGAAATAAAAGGCAAAGTAGGTTACGATTTTCAACAAACTTTGCATATATATATACACATCTGCATTGTTCCTTAGATCACAGCCAAATTAGTTTTTTCCAACCTCAGGCAAGACCCTTTATTGCCCTAATCAAAGACTCCTTGTACAGTTGTACTTCTTTTCTTTCCAAATTGTTTTCCTTAAGATGACGTCTTTGAGATATCGTATCCCTAGTGAACCAGCCATGTCCGATGCAGAGGACACTCCGGTAGCAAAACGGAAGCAGCGAAGGTGGCGTTTGGTTTTTGCAGCCATATATTCCGCCAGGACTCTTGTTTCTTTGTACATGAAAGTTATCAAGAAGAAACAGATCCTGCGTACTGCGTCTTATATTGCGCTTGATATCCATGACGATAACGCGAGTGATGATCGCCTACCTTCTCTCCGCGTTGATCGGAAAACACTCACCGAGGTGGTCAGAGAGAAGAACCTTGAAACCCTAAGTAAACTTGGAGGAGTGAAACAGATTGCGGCAAGCCTTGAAACCGATGACAAGGATGGTATCAGTGCCAACGAGACTGATCTTGCACATAGGATCGATGCCTTTGGCACCAACAGGTATCAGAAACCACCTACCAAAAGCTTTCTCAGCTTTATTTTTGAAGCTTTCGAGGATACCACCATTATCATACTCCTAGTTTGTGCTATCCTCTCTCTGGGCTTCGGCATTAAGCAGCATGGCCTCGCGGATGGATGGTACGATGGTGGGAGTATCATCTTTGCTGTCTTTCTAGTTGTTGCTGTATCTGCTGTCAGTAACTTCAAGCAACACAGACAATTTAAGAAACTCTCAAATGAAAGTAGCGATATAAGAGTGGAAGTAGTGAGAGCTGGGCGCCGCCAATTTATATCTGTCTTTGAAGCTGTCGTGGGTGATGTTGTGTGCTTGAAAATTGGTGATCAGATTCCGGCAGATGGATTGTTCTTGGAAGGACACTCTTTGAAGGTGGATGAATCTAGCATGACTGGCGAAAGCGACCACGTTGAGATCAATGGCAGCAACAATCCTTTCATCCTCTCTGGTACAAAGGTGACGGACGGCTTTGGTTCCATGCTTGTCACTTCTGTTGGCATGAATACGGCATGGGGGGAGATGATGAGTTCCGTAAATCGTGAGTTAGATGAAGAGACTCCACTACAGGCTCGCCTCAACAAGCTGACTTCTGTAATTGGGAAGATTGGAGTGGCAGTGGCTGTACTGGTTCTTGCAGTTTTGCTTATTCGTTACTTCACTGGAAACACAAAAGATGACAAGGGAAACAAAGAATATATTCGAGGCAAGACAAAGCTCGACAGCATGATGAACTCGGTCGTGGATATTATTTCAGCAGCAATTACCATTGTGGTGGTAGCGATTCCGGAAGGTCTACCTTTGGCAGTAACCCTAACTCTGGCTTATTCTATGAAGCAAATGATGGCCGATCATGCAATGGTCAGAAAACTTTCTGCTTGTGAGACAATGGGTTCGGCCACAACAATCTGCACAGATAAGACAGGTACCCTTACTTTAAATGAAATGAAGGTTACTGAGTTTTGGCTAGGGAAGGAATTTATGGAGGATAGTATTTCCTCAGAAATAGCACCCAATGTCCATGAATTACTGCAACAAGCGATTGCTTTAAACACAACAGGTACTGTTTATAAGCCAAACTCAGGATCAGTCCCAGAGATTTCTGGTAGTCCAACCGAGAAAGCAATACTCTCTTGGGCTGTCTCGGATTTGGGGATGAACCTAGATGACCCAAAGCAAAATTATGAACTGATCGCAGTAGAGGCCTTCAATTCAGAGAAGAAGAGGAGTGGAGTTCTGATAAGGAGGAACGGTGAGAGTGCTACACAGGCACACTGGAAGGGTGCTGCTGAGATGATCTTGGCCATGTGTTCAAAATATTATGATAGAAGTGGAACAGTTAAAGCCATAGATGATGAAGAAAGAATGGAGATGGGGAAAATTATTGAGAATATGGCAGCCAAAAGCTTGAGGTGCATAGCATTTGCACACACAAAAATTCCAGAAGACAATGAGCAGGTTTTGGAAGAAAGCAGGCTCACCTTGTTAGGGCTGGTTGGTTTGAAAGACCCTTGTCGTCCTGGAGTCAGACAAGCTGTAGAAGCTTGCATAAATGCTGGAGTAAACGTCAAGATGATAACAGGAGACAATGTCTTCACAGCAAAAGCTATAGCAATTGAATGTGGCATTCTGCAACCCCATGAGGATATGAACGATGCTGTAATAGAAGGTGTACAGTTCAGAAATCAATCACCAGAAGAGAGAATGACAAAGATCGATAAAATCCGTGTAATGGCCAGATCCTCACCTTTTGACAAACTTCTGATGGTACAGTGTCTAAAGCAGAATGGTCATGTTGTAGCAGTCACTGGGGATGGCACAAATGATGCGCCAGCTTTAAAGGAAGCAGACATTGGACTTTCCATGGGAATCCAAGGAACTGAAGTTGCCAAGGAAAGCTCAGATATAGTCATCTTGGATGATAACTTTACCTCTGTGGTGACAGTTTTAAGGTGGGGTAGGTGTGTCTTCAACAACATTCAGAAATTCATTCAGTTTCAGCTCACAGTGAATATAGCAGCACTAGTCATCAACTTCATTGCAGCAACATCTTCCGGTGAAGTCCCACTGACTGCAGTCCAGCTATTGTGGGTCAACCTAATAATGGATACCTTTGGAGCTTTAGCTTTGGCCACTGAGCGACCTACCAATGATCTCATGACAAAGCCACCTGTGGGTCGATCCAAGCCCCTTATATCCAATATCATGTGGAGGAACCTCATTGCTCAAGCCTTGTATCAGGTTGCGGTTCTACTAACCCTTCAGTTCAGTGGAAAATCTATCTTTGGTGTGGATGAAAAGGTCAAGAACACACTCATTTTCAACACTTTTGTCCTCTGCCAAGTGTTCAATGAGTTCAACGCCAGAAAACTAGAAACGAAGAATATATTCGAGAGACTACACAAGAACAAACTCTTTCTTGGGATCATTGGCATAACCATAATTCTTCAAGTGATAATGGTGGAATTCTTGAAGAGGTTTGCTAACACTCAGAGGCTGAACTGGGGGCAATGGGGTGCTTGTATCGGGATTGCAGCTTTGTCCTGGCCGCTTGGCTGGCTAGTTAAGTGCATTCCAGTATGAAGCCTTTCTCTTCTTGATCAAAGTGCTTTTGCAACCAGAAAAAAAATCAATCAGCTCCCATGAGATAGTCTTTTTCATTTATCTATGTAGTAGGAATGACAGTATATAACCTCAGTACTATTTCCAATTTCCTTCTTTTCAATAGTTATCGCGGTTCTAGTTTCATTTTAAGTGTTGAACATGTAAGTATCTATGTGAACAATGAAGATGCATTTCTTGTTTACGTGCGCATTAATTTCAATATAACATGTTTTGCACCACTTATTATGCAATCTACTATGCTGAAAGAAAACCCTCTCCACATACAAATAAATTACATATGTCATCAGCTTTTAAAGGATAACACCATTAGCAATGCAGGTTAGGCTTCATATTCTAGACTTATTACTAGCTGATATGACATTAAGTTCTTTGTTCTCTCTAGTGGACGAACACAAATAATGAGATGAGACTTTCGTTGTAATCCAATAATCTCTTTTAAGAACTAATAATCTTTATAAGTCTATCATAACCTATAATGACCAGTTCCCAACCATAGACGATCCATCATGTTATAATTTCATACAATCAAAATATTCAACTGTACAGCACACAATAGGCTTGAAATCTAAGAGATAAATAAGAAAATTTAATTAGCTCTTTCACTGTTCCATTTAAAACTCACTAGCTTCAGGAGACGAGGACCCTTTTAGTTAATTTTGCATTTTGATCATCAATAGGTTGTTTGGCACAAGGTGCCTAAAAAATCAAGCATGTAGAAAATTACTGATTCAGTCAACTTTGACAGCAATAGTAGAAAAAAAGGGGGGAAAAAAAGCTAATCGATATCCTCGGAATTTGGTTTAGGGGGTGCCTTCTTTACAAAGTGAGTTATCTGTACTCCATCCAGCCATTCCTCCCTTTTTGTTGCCAGCTTAGTAATGCACATCTAAACCATGTCACCATTAATTCTTTAGGCATCCAAAGTGAACAAACAAATCGATAAATAAATAAAAACCTATCCCCCTTGGAGAGAGTTATAAAGATTGGGACTGAAAGGAACAAAGTGCATGTTTGAAAGATGTAATATCATGAAACTCCCTTGGATATAAATTTTTAAGAGAAACAAAGAGGAAAAAAAAAATTCACAGTAACTTGTGATGCTATGCAGTTCTAGCGTTGAAAGAAAAAGAAAGAACTATAAGAAGATTATCAACATGTCACCATCATCCTCGTATAAACTATAGTTATTCCAACAGCAACATATTGAACTTCACTCCTAAGTTGCATGAAGTGTATAACCTATTTATAATCAGTGTGAATCTGTGCTTTTTACTGTTTAGTCAGCGCAATGTCAACAATGAAACCCAACTCATTGACCAGTCAATAACAAGTCGCGGCATAGCATAACTTTCAAAGAATTTCTTGACGTAAAAGATGCAATATAAAAGTGCTACAATTTATAAAATAGAGCTAGAAATTCTATCAGCGCAAAGTACGCACACCTCGTACACAGTCTATCACTTGAAAGTGACAGACTCTTTCTGTAAGTGGAAACACAGTCATTGGTGTCCTAAGTTGTTGGTATCAAAACATGTTCGGGCCCCATTACTCACACACACAAAAAGGTAAATTTGACAAATTGTCGTCAAAAATATGCTTCCTCCAATGTTGCAAATTTGTACGCTTATTCTCAAACATGTCAACAGTATTATAACAACGGCTACTAACTTGGAGCTTGCACATGTATATTGTCTTAATATGACTCAAATTATTTTAACACTCTCCTCAAATAAGTGCTTCCTACTTCTCAAAAAGCTACTTTCTAAATATAAATAACTAGAAACTGCATGTAACATCGTAACAGATCAACTAGGTCTAGTTTAACATCATTATCAATGTCATCGGTTATTGAGCCGGTTGAATCTGATTACAAACAGCGTAAGGAAACAACCAAAGTATCCTTGCCACCAAAATTTTACTAGCAGAGCAACTAAAAGACCACTTGGTAATCAATTTTAATTCTTTCAATGGAATATTTTCTCAAACAAAACGTCTTTATAATACAATCCAAAAAGATAATGGGTTATATGATCTCAGTTTTTGTTATTTCTTGCTTCTTGATCATAATTCTAAACACCAACAAAAATAAAACCCTTTGTTAACACTTTCAATTGTAATTATATATAGAGCAAAACAGAAGGCATACAGAGCAAGTGGCATAATAAATTATTTCGAATTCTTTTTTTTTTTTATAGAATTAACTATTAAACAAGCTTAGTATATTATAAGCCTGCAAAGACTGACACTTGATCCAGCTAATCAGATCAAAATCCATTAATTAAAGTGAGAAAACCATATTTCACCATTAAGATTACTATTTTAATGAGTAAAAAAAACAAAAAAGTCACCCCATTAAGCAAGGAGGCATCTTTATGAAGAAAACTCGAAATGTGTCAGTAAAAGACATCAAATTTCAATTAAAAAAATAAAAAACAGAACCTAGGATGCAACAGCTGAAATGGGTAGTAATTTTGAGTGGCTGTTGAAGGACAAAGGTTTAAGAACAAGAAGAAAAAAAAAAGACAATTCAATAGCAATATGGGGTCCAAAGCCAATTATACATTTCAACAAAATCACAGGCAAAAAAAAAAAAGCTACAAAAGACAGAGAAATAGAGATAGAGATAGTTTTTCCAAGTGGGGCTGACCTTGACGAGACTCTGCAAACAATTGGACTGGAAAAATTTATCTCCCATGAACATCGTCCTTTCTTTTGTCTTTACCAAAGAGTAAAGAAGCAAGCGAGTTTTTTGCTCTATTCAATATTAATTTCCCTTTTTTTTTAAAAAAAAAAAAAAGGAAAGCAGTATTTTAAGAAACTCAGAAACTCCATTAATGAAAAGAAACACAGCTTACTTCAAGAAAAACACAATTTTAGCAGCTGAAAATTGGAATATATATATATATATATATATATATATGGTGGGTTTTATTCTAAAATTATTTTTTTGATAGGGACTTTTGTTAATTCTTAATTTTTCTGGCAAAACAATTCTTAAATTTGAAATTTAAAATGTATTTTTATTAAAATATTTATAACAGTAGAAAAAGAAAATTAAAAAAAAAATTAAGGCATGGAGCTGTTGGGCTGCAAAATAAGCTATTTGTTAAGGAAAAAGAAAAACAGCAAAAACAGTTACAGTTGCAAGTTCGAGCCCAATAGGCTGAGAATAGAACTCTCCTTTTTTTAAGTCAATGGGCTATCAGCCCGAAACTTATTCAATTTTTAAAAGAATTTAATTTATCCTTCTAATAAATACCCGTAAAAAAAAACTAATTTAGGCATTAACAACAAATCAAATTCAAAGTCGACATTTAATTTAATTTAATTGATTCATATAATTAACTATTAAATATAAAGTTGAATTGTAACATTAATAATTTTTTTTATCCACGACTTCTTTCTAATCCAAAGGCTGTTGCTCCCTAAAACTAATCAATTCCTTTTTCCGTTAAAAATTTGAAGATAGTAATGTGAACACTTACCACTCTTTTTGCTGTCAACATCTTTATCCATAGGGACGAGGATGGAAATTTTTTTTTTTATTGATGGTGTTAATTTCCCGGACTTTTGCTTGCTCGGGGCTCAGCCGAGGTGGCCGAAGCTATGGGGCGGTTCGTCTTGCATGCTGTCTAGCGAAAGGGAAAAGGATTGGCAACAAATTTATCATTGAATCGGGGATTGTTTTGAGCTGGTTAACAGACTGCGGAATGTCCTCCACTCCTCGGTTCAATATTGGAGAACGCTAGCAATTTGAAGCCGATATTAAGAGCCTTATTCTATCTAATCCCTGATGTTACTTTTTCCTTTTGCTTACAGGGAGGTTAACGGGGTTGCCTGAGTAGGTGGCGAAGATGACTCGAATCAAGAAGTGTCCCTCTCCCTCCCCCCTCCCACCAGGCCGGGATGCTGAATCTTTTGTACATGTAATTCTTTTGTACATGATTGGCACAGCCAATCTATTTTGAATAAAAAAGAACCAAGTTTTTTCTGGAAATATCTTTTGATTAGATATTGGGTAATTATATTAGTTTTGAAAGCCGCATATTAAAGCCTCGGGCACAAAGATTCAAATAATAAAGCCCATGGTTTTTTTTTTTTCAACACTGATGAAGTTTTACAACCTTATTATCTAGCCTTAAAACAACCTTAACTAAAGTTTATATATATATATATATATATATATATATATCATGCATGTGCCCATTTCATCTAATACACAAGAAATTGGTTTTTTTCCTTTTTTTTTTTTAACACTGAAATTCATAGAGGGTTTGTCTTTGGTATTAAATATTAAATAACAATGTAACACAAATATGAAAAAAACTTTTAATAATAAATTTGGATCTAATTTAATTTATTTATTTACTATTTTTAAAATATGACATTAAGTAGATTTGAGATTTAAATTCAAAATCTTTAAACCTTTCTTTTATTTTCAGATTAAGGTTTTTTTATTAAAAAAACCTTTAATCGAAGATCAAAAGCATATGAGAGAATTAACTATAATGCCATGGCAAGCAAAGATTTGGATTTGTACGGTGTTCTTCAGATTGGTCAATACGCTGATGAGAGTTCCATTCAAGAATCAGTACAGAAAACTATCTTTATTGCTTCATCAAGACAAGATTAAATCTGCTGATGGTGCTGAGGCTGCTTTCAAGCTAAATGGAGAAGCTAACAAACACGAGATTTACAGAGCTGATCTGATAGACGTTCTCTATATGATGTAGCTCAATAAATTTTCCAGCTACAGTTTTGTCATTTTTCGTTGAGAAATTACTAGTAAAAGTGAGGATTTCTCAAGGTTTTTGCCATCTTTCATGCACCAGCTCCTTTAAAAAAAGGTGCAAAATATGTCGATGTCAACCCTTCCACTTTGTTCTGATCAAACCATCAAAATTAACCACATCCACCATTGATGACATAACAAATATATATATATTGCCAATTTTAAGAAGATTGGTACGGCTTGTCATCATGTAACTCCACCTCAAAAGAAAATGCCATTAATATGCTTTGGACTCACAATTAAATAAACAAAAAAAGGTTAGCCAGTAAGTAGAGTTACGTAGTATTGCTAGATTTGCAGAGCATAAGACAGTTAATGTTTCATTTATGGAGTCTTAGCCGAAACCTGCTTCAAAACAATGAAAACTTATGTGCAACATCAAAGTTACAAAAATGCTGAAACAATAAACAATTATATGTTTTTCCATTTTTGTGTTGAACTTCAATACTCGCAAGTCGCAACCTATCCCGAAATCATGGCTTATTATATGCACATTCACATGAATTTGTGTACATGCAACGATCAATAAATAAAATAAATTCATGTATCTATATATTTTTTCTATATATATATATATATATATATATATTCGTACATTTGCACATATACATATTAAAGTGATAGGAGATATACCCGCATTTATTAAAGTTTATTATTTTGACGACTATAACTTTTTTTTATTACTACTTGATACATTGGCAATGCATTATACTTTATATGTAAACTATATGATCTTAATAGTCTATATATACTTCTATACTTTCAATGTGTCAAAATATAAACGTTTACTTTTTTATCTCATTTTATTTGTCTATATCTGAATTTTTTATTAAACAATTTTAATTTTCATAACTAGTTTTAAAATATTATATTAATTTAAAATTTTTAAAATATATTTAAAAATTTTAATACTTATTTTGTAACATTTAGTTTTAAATTTTTTAATTCTTGATTTTATTAAAAATAATAATAACAATAAATTAATTTGACAAAAAAAGTAATAAAAGAAAATTATATGTAACATATGCCTATAAGCATGATTTAAGGATTCTTTTATTATTATTTAAAAACATTGTATTTGATACATTATTTTGTTGAATTCAAGAAGCATTGATTACAATTTCTTTTAATTATATTATTCTTAACTAGTACAACTAAACAACGATTGATATTTTCTATAAAAATTTTGTTAATAATAGTGTCTTTGATTCATTGTAATAGAAATTCTGTTATAACCATATTCAAGTGCACTACAGTAATTTGACTGTTTGGTTTAAAAAATGGTTATTTCCAAAATAACCTATTATGACCTTATTTTATGAAATTACTAAATAGCTATTCTTTGCATTCATTGAATGATTATTTCGACTTTAGACAGAATAAAAAATTATTTTAGAGGATTCAAATCTTTTATAAAAGGAATTCAAATTCTATACCATTCTATTTTACAACTAAACTATTGTATATAGCTATTTTATTTCATTCGTGCTCTATTCTACTCCCACAAAATAGCTATTATATTATAGCTTCATTATATTCCACTAAACCTAACAAAACATAATTGTTTTAAGGTTACTTTTTAAAATTATTATAGTAATATCTTTTCGATGTCTTGAAAATAACTAATAAAATTTTCAACTACAATATTTAATACAATTGTTATTATTATAAATATTATATTAACTAACATTAAAAATAGCCTTAAAAACACCTGTTAAGAAAAGAATTAGTAAAATGACAGGACTGATAGTATTCTTTGTGGTGGATAAAGAATTGGTATCAAAGAAAGTAGGCAGTGGCATGACAATTTCATGGCGTAGAAAGTTGACTGATGAGTCTATTCCAGCAACATTTTTGAGAACTTGGGAGATTAAAGAAAAAGGGAAAGGAAAAAACGAAAGCCATTAAAAATTTGATGTTTTCTCCAGAAAAAAGCCTATTATACTAGGACCACAAAGAGACGTCAGAGTGTCACTCTTTACTCAATTGAGTTTTGCAGACGACTTGCAGCAGAGGTTGACCCTTATGAAACATTTAAAAGAAAAAAAAAAACCCTTAGTTCAGAAGAGATAATGTTAAGAAATCATTGAAAAGAACCTTTCATCAAATCGAAAGCTATGAATGTTTTGGCCAGTTTTGTTTGTACGTAAGAATTGAGATTGAACGAATAGTTGTCAAAAGTGTCTGGTTTTGCAACACTAGAGAGAGAAAAAAATAGTATTAATTAAACACATAGGGCCAAAGTGCAAGGTGGCTGCCAGTTGCTTCTTTGCTTGAAAAATTAATGAGACACAGATCATCAAAGGCTAGGCTGCAGAAGAGGTGGAGCACCTTATCTGTTCTTCTGGTTGTTGGATTTTAATTTTAACTCAAAAATTTAGTTTAGTTGGTACCATAATCATCTTTAAACATTAATATTTAACAAGTTTAAGATTTAAATCTAAACATTTGTAACCCTTCCTCTATCTCTACGCCAATACTTTATTTGCATAAAAAAAAGTATAAATTTAGGTAAAAATTTAATTTCCAAAAGACTTTGAAAATCTTTTAAAATATCTGTATTTTGCATATATGTTTTCTGAAAATCAAAGGGAGTTTGAACGAAAATGGAAAGGATTTAGTGTTTAGTTGATAGCTGAATTCGTTTTTGATATACCAGTAACCAATTTTTTTTTAAACAAAATGAAAACAATTTAGTTTCCAATTGATAATTGATAGTTAAAAATTTTTTAAAACACACTGATAGAATAATTTTCCAAGGATTTAATCCCTAAAATTTTGAAGATAAAGCTGAAAAGAAAAGAAAAACTTAACCTCTCCTTATCTTTAGCTAATGGATATGCTGTTTCATTGAATTGGTTTGATCATAAAATCAATTGCATTTTATGCACCAATCGAATTTCCATGGTATTAAGATATCATGAACCTTCTAAGTGCTAATTACAGAAAAATGAAGCAGTATATATCCAAGAGTTAAAGAATGATCTTGACATTTCTACAAAAATCAAAACACGGGGAAAAAAAATCAAATTGTACCCATAGATCTATGAGTCAGGACTCAAACATTCCAACTATAATATATATATATATACACACACACACACACACACACACAAGACAGAATGCATAATTCTGAATAGATCAGAACGCACTGGTACAAAATAGTGCAGTTAAAACATATACTTTCAAGACAGAGGAATACTGTCACTTAAAACCCTAATTAACAAGCATCCTAACATAAGAGATGAGATGCTTCAAACATGAAAGAAGAACAATACTTATTACTGCAACCAAAAACATTATTAACAAATACTATAAATGAAGCATGTGAATGTAAGAGAGCAAAAAAGTAAAAGCTGAAATAAGTTTTTTTTTTTTTTTACCAAAAAAAAAAAAGAATACCGAAAACCAAGAAGAAACCAAGAAATTAAACACACCTTTTTCAAGATCAGGTTGCGCGGACTAAGTCGATAAGAGAGGGGAAAATAGGGTTTTTTTATGATTTTATTAGGGTTTTTTCTTCATGCTACCATTGACAGGTGAAGCTGCCATATGATCTAGTCTCTCTCTCTCTCTCTCTCTCTCTCTCTCTCTCTCTCTCTCTCTCTCTCTCTCTCTCTGATCCCTGAAAGGTTAAATAAAAGGGAAGGCTAGCTAGATCATGCTGGCAGCTTCACCTATCAGTGATGCATGGTTATTTGCAGCTGCCCTTACACATGAATTGGCTGAAACTTGAAACCCTTGCTTTTTCTTTCTTTCTTCTACTTTAAAAGACTTCTTTGATAAGTGGGGGAATGAGAGGATATAAATAGGAAGGGATTTTCCTGATGACTTTGGTCTCCTCTTTTTGTTAGGTCTAGTTTTATTTATTATTTTTTATTTTCTCTACTTCCAATCTAATTTTTTTTATTTTACATCTGATTGGTTAGGCTGCCATTGTCATCCCTTGTGTAATACATATAAATATATATATATATAT
>JBBYHK010000005.1:7173281-7200221 GCA_038382065.1 Adansonia grandidieri
ATGCATTAGTGTTGCATTGGTTGTGGTAGTCTTAGGATTTTGATTTTTTTTAATGCCTTGACGTTGTTTGGCTTGCCAAACATTTTCTTCTTCATTCTGTCATCAGAGCAATCCCTTATTCATGCATTATTTATCATGTTTCACCTATTTTCATATCCGTTTTCTATCATGGTCAAATATTTTTTCTAACATGTATTAAGTATGTTTATGCATTATCTTGTATTTTAGGAGTTTCATTGCACAAAAATGCTGTCTTGAAAATTCCAGCATGTTTTTCTTTGCTTAAATATGTTCATGTCATCTTTTATAGCATGATATTTTATGCCATTCATGGATTTAGCATTTTCATGCACTTATTTGTCACATCCTTGCATTTTTGTCATATTTTTCATGTCAAAATGTCATCTTTGTGTATTTTCATATGTTATATCTGTAAAGATGTTTGCTTGTTTGCTAAAAATCTAATTTCAAAAATCCCTAAGTTAAATTCATGCTGCCTCCAATAGATAGAGACTAACATGGATTTAATATTTTTATAAAATGGATTTTCTAATCTTAAGGAAAAATTAAACATTTTAGATTTGGATTCATGGTAAAATGAGTTTAAATATGTTGATTTTCAAATGAAATGACCTTTTTAGTTGAAAAATATATATATGTTAAGCCTGGATCTTGAGTTTAACACCTTTATGGTGGCATGGTCAACGGGTTGTTTTATTATCCCAAATTACTCTAGCATTATCGAATGAACTCGTGATGCCCATGTCATTCTTTTTCTTATGCTGTGGATGTTCAAACATCCATATCTCGAATTTGACTCCAAGAAACCTGAAAAATCAAATAATCACCTAATTTTGCTTTGGTAGCATTATATTTGGAGTTTAAAAAATTATTTTCAAACCATAAATGATTTTTCTAGAATTTTTTTATTTTTTTCCTTAAAGGGCATCGAAATACCTTTCCAACGATGTCTTGTTTGCCCTCAGATCATTTTTTATGAACGAATTATGATTTTTTTGAACCTTTGCTATCTAGAAACCCTGGAATTAGTGTGTTATATTTTGTATGGACCATTTTATCCCATCAAGTGATTTTTTTATATATTTTAAATATTTTCCTTGAAATGTTTGAATTCCCTTTCCAGAAAAGTATTTTTTGTTATTTAACGATTCTGTATAAGTCCAAAATGATTTTTCAAAGCCCATCCCCCCTTTCCCTTATACATGTTGCCAATGTCAAGATAAGCCTAACTTTAAAAGTTAATTCTACCTAGAAAGTGATTTTCTAGGATTTTTAAAACATTTTTATATTAATCCTCATTGAGTAACCTTTCCAAGGTACCTCATTTACCCCTCAAAGCTTGTAGATGAACACAGAATAAATTCAGGAAAAGAGATGACACAATGTTTTCCTTTATTTTTAAACCAATTTATGAAATGCCTTTATATATTTGTTCAAACATCTCGAAGTGCATCCAATTCTTGCTACACAAACCCTTTAGGCTCGGATCAAGGTTTAATACAAAATATATTTTATTCAAGTCTTCAGTTTCCTATTTTAAAAATACCTTTTCTTAAGATAATCATTTTCTCGAAACATCAAAAGTATTAATTCTTGGGGATACTCCAACCCTGCCACTCCAAGGGGATACTTTAATCCCGTTTCCACTAAAATAATAATTTAAATTTTCTCTTTCAGATTTATGCGATATTCGTAATTATCTTTAGGCATACTCTAAGCCCACCACTTTGAGGGAATACTCTAACCCTGTTTTCCACTAAGAACTCAAATTTTCTCTCTCAAATTTATTCGAGATTCCTAGTTTTTTTAAATATTAAAATCTTTGTCTTTAGGGACACTCCAACCCTACCTATTCGAGGGGATACTCCAACCCCACTTTTATCTAAGGATCCCAAGAATTTTCTCCCTTCTGGATACCTCATACTATATCAAGTAAAACCATCTTTCGTCTCTCAAATTACCATTGAATCCAAACACATTTCCAAATTGTTATCCTGGTTATTCTTCAATAATCAAAGAAAATTACGAGATACATCCTAATCATCCCTTCTTTTTACGTTCTTTTCTTTGTGCTTGTTTATTTGTGAAATTATTATATTCTTATTCTTCTTACTAATACGTTTTCTTTTTGTAGTGATTATCATGCATTCACATTTTAAATTTGTTTTTCTTAATAAAATTTTACAAGGCAATGTTTCGTATCGCTATCTTTCCAGTGCCTAATATAGAGTACTCGAATTTTTAAAATTTAGTCCAAAAATTATTTTCATAAAAATCCCGATGCTCCTCACATCTTTACAACGCATAAGTGATATAAATTTTCTTACAAAACTCGAGTTTACATTTTCTACAAAACTTTATGCATAGAAGGGAATTGTATCTAAATAATGACCAAATGGAGCTGACTAAGCTTAAACAGAAATGAGATATAGTTAGCGAGTATCGTTTTTGGGCATCATGGGGGTGCTAATCTTTCCCTATGCGTAACCAACTCCCGAACCCAACCAATGAATCTTTGGATCCTGTAGACCTTGAAATCAATGCTTTAAGTTTCGTAACTCAGGATATTGTTTTCAATAAGAATCCGATCATACCTAGCCTGAAATGATCGATGATGCTCCAATTTAAGGTTACTTCACAATAACTTTCCAAGACTAGTTGGATGAGGGATTTGTCCAACGATCTTTCTCCCTTTCATACTATGATGCCTATTCTAAATCCTGACTGAGGGATGACTCAAAAGGCTTAACCACACCACCATAGATATCCTTTAAGTCGTGTGCACCCACTTTGGATCATTCGAAGAAGAGAAAGAAAAAGGGGTACGTGGCAACATTAGCTATTCTGAAGAATAGTACTTGAACGAACCAAATTGCTGAATCACTAGAATTCACCAAATCATTTCAAAATCAGTTGGCTACTTATGTCAACCAAACAAAACATTAGCATTTTTTTTTTTCGAAATGGAAATCACATAAAGCTGATATTGGAAAACATAATGGAATTTCCAATTTACTTAAAAATAGTTGATATTCTTTTAAATTAGATTTACTCATGAGTTAGGCGAGCCACTTTATCTGACTGTTAAGTTCATATTGGATTGAACTTAGATAATGTGCTTTGAACTTATTGAGTCCAAATTCTTACTTAT
The DNA here is from genome assembly GCA_038382065.1 of Adansonia grandidieri. Taxonomy (NCBI): domain Eukaryota; kingdom Viridiplantae; phylum Streptophyta; class Magnoliopsida; order Malvales; family Malvaceae; genus Adansonia; species Adansonia grandidieri. The sequence continues at coordinate 7,176,454 of JBBYHK010000005.1, forward strand.
GTAAATATTTTTTAAAATTTTAATATTATTTTAAATCATGATATAAACATTTTAACTGATCCAACATGAACTAAAATATATTAAAAAAAATTAAAACAACAACCTAACTTGACCTATGAAGATGTTCATTTTAGTTTAGTCGAAAACATTGGAAGGTGGTGAATCACATTCTTTTCAAAATCCAATCAACTGTTATTTCGTAAAAATTTCCATTTCTCATTACTAGGTAGTTAATGCAATCTTCATTTTATCATTAAATCAAAAATTCAGATACTTCTTTGAGAAAATGTTATGATAATATATTGAATCCAGTTTATGAAGCATAAGAAAAATAATTTGATTTATTTTCTTTTAATATATAAATAATCCTCTTTTGTATTCCATAAATTGAATTCCTTGCTTCTTAAAATTTTTAAATTAAAAAAAGTATGATGAAAGAAATATAGTTAACAATACTATTATAAAAAAATGTTGCAGTAAATTGATTTTCGAAAAATATTTGAAATAATAAAAGTTCATATATGTAAGAATAACAAATTATTTTACATAAAAAAAATCTTTTCCAAATCACAAAGGCATTATTTTTTAGATTTTTTTATTTAAGTTGTCCAAACTACGATTTTAATAGTAAAAACAACAATATTTTAATCATTTAATATTGAAATTAAGATTCATGGGCAAATAGGTCACCATACTATAGTTGAATATTGAAATTTACCATTATACTTTATTTTGATTGATATTTGCTATTATACTTTTGAGGTTATGATAAATTTATCACTACATTATTTTTTGATTAACTTTTGCCACTAAAGTTTAATTTTTGATTAAATTTTGCTATTCAAGTTTGATGTTGAAAGATTTAAAAATAAAATTAATTTTATAAAAATGTAAAAATTAAAAAAAATTATAAACACCGCAAAAAAATTAGTGGCGTTTAGTGAAATCGTCGCAAAAAAGGCCACGAAAAATTGTGTTAAGAATTTTAATGATATTTTTAACAAAAAACGCTGCTAATTTGGAGGCGTTTTATATATCTACAATGTTGTTTATAAAACAACATGGAAGATGTGAAGAGGAAATAGTTATTAGTGGCGTTTTTTGATAAAAACACCAGTAAGTATTTAAAACTAATAGTATTTGTATGCTAAAACGTCGCCAAATATTCTTAATTTTTTTTTTTGTTTTAAGTAAAGTGCATCGTAATTAAAAGAGAATAGTGTGCAAATCTATTTATGTAAAGCTTTGCTTTATTAAGCATATATATATATATATATATATATATATATATAGCAATTCTAAATATATGAAATAATTTACATTGGAAAATACATTTCATGCTTACATCAATAATTAAAAGCAAATGGTGTGCAAACCTATTTATGTGACATGCTGAATAAAATCTTCAAATATATTGCACAAAATATATTGAAGAGAGGACAATAAAACATAAACAATCAAATACCATCTAGAAGAGTGAACACTACCTAAACCATACCTTTAATACCTGGTCAAGAATGACATATATTGCAATACCACTACTGCATTGCTACAATCTCTCCAAACACAGCAGCAGTATAGGAATGCACAAAGAAACTTACTAAGTGATCATATGTGTCTATCTTATGACACCCATTCTGCAATCAAGTGAAATTTAGCCTTAAAAGGAATTTTAATTCTTTGCTATTTAGTTGTTGTTTATGTTATTCGCATGCAAAGGTTGAAACTTTGGAGACCCAAAAAAGTAGAATATTTATCCTTTCAACATTATCCATGATAATCGATTGCATCATGTCGGTAATTTTCTTAATGCAAACAAAAGAACTATTCAATGAATCAAAAAAACCAATCAAGTTCAGCAAAAACTTTTGCCTCTAATTTCTCGGCAACCAAACAGGAGTTTCGGTAGTGAAGAAAGGATTCTCAAATACCTTTTAGGACAAGGCATTTTAATTCTTTGCTATTTAGCTATAATAATCCATTGCCTCATATCACTAGTTTTCTTAATGCAAAAAAAAAATAATAATAAATAAACTATTCAATGAATCAAAAAGCCAATCAAGTTTAGCAAAAGTTTTTCCCTCTATTTTCTAGGTAACCAAACAAGAAGTTCAACGGGGATCTTATCTGTTAAACAAGTCCAAAACCCCCTTCACTAAGCTTGTGATAAGGGTGGAAATTTTTGGTAGCAGCAACTAAATTTGGGAATGACAGAAAGACAAGAACTAACAATCTAAATTAAGAAAGCCAAATAAGGCTAAAATTAGGAAAAGGTAAAACAAAAAACATAAAATAAATTTAAGAAAGCTAAAATTATTACCTTCTAAAGCATAATGTGAAAGATAATGAGACAAAACCAAGTCTTTAGGTGGAGAGATGATTCCAACAAGAGAATAGGAGAAATGGAAAAAGGAATGAAGATACAAAGTGAGAAAAATCAATTTCAGAAGGGATTTTTTAATTGAAACATTTAGCAGCGCTTCTTTAATGAAATGTCACTTGAATTAAAACGCCACTGATCAACATAAAATAAAGGTGCTTCTTTAATAAAATACTGTTAATTTTGTAACTCTAGCGGCTTTTTATTCTTCAAACGCCTCTAATTTCACTATTCCAAGTACATGCCAAATTTTGAGCGTGTAAAGAAAAAAAAAACGGGCAATTCATTTACTAAATTAGCTGCATTTATAATTAAAACACTGTTAATTTCAATAATTTAGTGGTGTTTGTACCATAAATGCCATAAAAATCTTTATATAATGGTGTTTGAATTTAAAATGCTATTAATATCTTTAAAAATTAAATAAAGCAATGTTTTTTAGTCAAACGCCCTGATAAAATGTCACTATAATGCCCATCTGCGGTTGTGTAACTTTTTTATCATCTTTTCTTAATTAATTTATTAAACTTTAATTATTAAAATAAAATATTTAAAAGAATTTTTCGTATTACTTTTGTCATAAAATCATATAAAATCAAAGCTAAAATTGAAAAAAATTATAAAAATAAAAATTTACAAATAGAAAAATTTAAGCAAACAAAAGTAGAGTAGCAAAATTTAATTTTAAATTAAATTATAATGGTAAATTTATATTTAATAAAAAAAATATAATGATTAATATTAATTAAAATAAAATATACTGATAAATTTTAACCTGTAAATATATCTTTTAACTCTTGAAATTAAAGGAAAAACAACTTTTAAATTAAAAAACTTTACACACCTCAATGCTAAATAAGACCAAAATTCGTACTAATATGTGTATACAACATTTCCTTTCTAACTTCTAAATTTCGCTCCTTCTTTTAAGAATCTGACGGAAAAAGTCAGGCGGGATGAAAAAATATGACCCATAAATTTTAATCAAATCAATTAAATCATTAAATGTTTCAAAAATTTCATCATCCAAAATGTTAAGAAATATTCGGTTTTCAGACGCGATTTTGAAATCAATTGCTCATTTAAAATTGGCGTGTGAGTAATCTTGATAACCCACGTTTGTTATATTCATATTCTTTTTTTTCTTAACGTGTTTTAAATATTATATATTTTATATATGTTTTTTGATATGTTACTAATTCGTATTATATAATTTTTGATATTTTCGTATAATTTTTTTATTTTATATTATATTTTTTTATATAATATTAATATTATGTAATCATATCTTATCCAAAATTAATAAATTTATGTATGAATTAATTGTGAAATTATTCTTGTATACTATGAGAATTCTTGTACCAACTTTTAATTTGCTAAAATTAGAAAAAAAAATATTATCCAACAAAACTGATTGGAAGTGGAGTAACTTGGTTAACAACTCTAGAGGGTCATCTGCTAATTTCCCTAGAAATTGCTCGGCATTTTCATCTGTGAGTGTATTCCACTCACCTTGTAACTTAAGAAACAATATTAATATAATATAAAAAATTAATTAAAACACAATATAATATTTAAAAAATAATATAGATGTGATCCAAATATATAAATATGTTAAATTTTATATAATACAAATTATTAATATATTAAAATTTTTATAAATATATAAAATCTTAAACACAATTATAATATAAATTATAAAATATATAAAAATAATATGAATATATTTCTAAATTTCTTTTACGAAATTACTAGAATACCATGATAGAATAGGCGAAGACAGAAAAAAAAAATATTCCTTTTATTCTGCGCTATTTTATTTATCTTTACGGTTCACAAATGAAGTCAAGACTAAAATCAACTCTAAGATCAAGGTGAATTATAGGAAGAAAATCAAGGGTAAAATCAAAGTGAATCATAAGGAAAAAATTAAGGCCAAAATCAAAGAAAATCAAGGTTAAACGTAAGGGAAAAAATTCAGGGCTGAAATCAAAGTGAATCAAGGGGAATTTCGTCAGCCTAAAATCAAGGTGAATTTCGCCATGCCACAAGTCAGTCTTGGAAAGTGCAGCCCTGTAAAGTCCTTGGGGTTCCAAATATGGCTATAAATTCATTAGTTATTAGTAATGACCTTCCGAGGAAAAAAAGGTCGTATTAATTTCCTGGAGTAAGGCTCAGTGCCATGTAACTTCTTCACTTTGCTTGCACAATTTCTTGAATCTTGACATTCTAATCGTCATTATTTATTTTTTTAACAAAAAATCTGAGAAATCTTTGCTAACAAGGAATTTGAAAAGGCAAGATCTTTGAGCCTAACTCTGTTCGTTAAATTTCGAAAAATTAACATAACAACGTTTCACTATGATCCTGTACTTCAATTAGAGGGCCCTTGTGACTGATCTGAACCCATACTCTTTTTTTTATAAAGTCTTTTACCACTTAGACCACTCCTAGATGGGTCATTATTACTATTGTTACCATCATTAATTTGTCTTCTATATATTGAGTTTCTGTTTTTAAATATTTTCACTATCAATCACCAATCTTTCATACCATTGGTCGAGCAGTTTCAGATGAAACTAAAAAGAGCTTTCTTCGTAACTGGGTAAGCCAAAAGGAAATTAAGTAAAAAGATAAACGTAAATTCCAAAATTAACTCCGAGTTATCTGATAAACCCAAATCTGATTTGGTTCAGAGCAATTAATTGGAGAAGCTAAAGCGAAAGTGGGCAAGAAACTTCCAGGAAAATAAAAGGCAAACTAGGTTAAGATTCAAGAACTTTGCACGTGTATATATTTGCAATGACCCTTCTTTCCCATCAAAACCAAAAGCTTTTCCACCCTCAGTCAATTCAATACTCCTTTTCACTTAGGTAACTTGTTTCTTTTCATTTGTTTTCCTTACAATGTCTTTGAGATATCGTAAACCTGGTGAACCAGCTATATCTGATGCACAAGATACCCCAGTAGCAAAACGTCAGCAACGAAGCTGGCGTTCGGTTTTTGCAGCCATATATTCCGCCAGGACTTTTGTTTCTTTATACAAGAAAGTTATCAACAAGAAACAGATCTCGCTTACTCGATCACATGTTGCCCTCGATATCCTTGACTATGACTCGAGTGATGAGCGCCAACCTTCTTCCCGTGTTGATCAGAAAACACTCACCGAGATGGTAAGAGAGAAGAACCTTGAAACCCTAAGTAAACTCGGAGGAGTGAAACATATTGCTGCAAATCTTCAAACTGACGAAAAGGATGGTATCAGTGCCAATGAGGCTGATCTTGCACAGAGGATTGACGATTTTGGTGCCAACAGGTACCAGAAGCCACCTACAAAAAGCTTTCTTAGCTTTATTTTTGAAGCTTTCAAGGATACCACCATTGTCATACTCTTGGTTTGTGCTATATTCTCTATGGGCTTTGGCATTAAGCAGCATGGCCTTTCGGATGGATGGTATGATGGTGGGAGTATTATCTTTGCAGTCTTTCTAGTTGTTGCTGTATCCGCTGTCAGTAACTTCAAGCAAAACAAACAATTCGAGAAACTTTCAAATGAGAGTAGTGATATAAAAGTGGAAGTCGTGAGAGATGGGCGCCGCCAATTCATATCAGTCTTTGAAGTTGTTGTGGGTGATATCGTGTGCTTGAAAATTGGTGATCAAATTCCGGCAGATGGGTTGTTCTTGGATGGGCACTCTTTGAAAGTGGATGAATCTAGCATGACTGGTGAAAGCGACCACGTTGAGATCAATGCCAGAAACAATCCTTTTGTCCTTTCTGGTACAAAGGTTACAGACGGGTTTGGTTCCATGCTTGTCACTTCTGTTGGGATGAATACGGCATGGGGGGAGATGATGAGTTATATAAATCGTGAGTTAAATGAAGAGACTCCACTTCAGGCTCGCCTCAGCAAGCTGACTTCCGTAATTGGGAAGATTGGAGTGGCAGTGGCCATACTTGTCCTTGCAGTTTTGCTTGTTCGTTACTTCAGTGGAAACACAAAAGATGACAAGGGAAACAAAGAATATATCCGAGGCAAGACAAAGCTCAACAGCATGATGAACTCAATTGTGGATATTATTTCAGCGGCAATTACCATTGTGGTGGTAGCAATTCCAGAAGGTCTACCATTGGCAGTAACCCTAACTCTGGCTTATTCTATGAAGCGAATGATGGCTGATCATGCAATGGTCAGAAAACTCTCTGCTTGTGAGACGATGGGTTCAGCCTCAACAATCTGCACAGATAAGACAGGTACCCTTACTTTAAATGAAATGAAGGTTACTGAATTTTGGTTAGGGAAAGAATTTATGAAGGCTTGTATGTCCTCAGAAATTGCACCTAATATCCACGAGTTACTGCAACAAGCGATTGCTTTAAACACAACCGGTACTGTTTATAAGCCAAACTCTAGATCACTTCCCGAGATTTCTGGTAGTCCAACTGAGAAAGCAATACTCTCTTGGGCTGTCTTAGATTTGGGGATGAACCTAGATGACCCGAAGGAAGATTATGAACTCATCCAAGTTGAGGCCTTCAATTCAGAGAAGAAGAGGAGTGGAGTTCTGATAAGGAGGAAAAGTGAGAGTGATACACAGGCACACTGGAAGGGTGCTGCTGAGATGATCTTGGCCATGTGTTCACAATATTGTGATAGAAGTGGAATAGTTAAAGCCATAGATGATGAAGAAAGAATAGAGATAGGGAAAATTATTGAGAATATGGCAGCTAAAAGCTTGAGGTGCATAGCATTTGCACACACAAAAATTCCAGAAGACAATGAGCAGCTTTTGGTTGAAAGCAGACTCACCTTGTTAGGGCTGGTAGGTTTGAAAGACCCATGTCGTCCTGGTGTCAAAATAGCCGTAGAAGCTTGCATAAATGCTGGAGTAAACATCAAGATGATAACTGGAGACAATGTCTACACAGCAAAAGCTATAGCAATTGAATGTGGCATTCTGCAACCTCATGAAGATACGAATGAATATGTAATAGAAGGTGTACAGTTCAGGAATTACTCACCAGAAGAGAGAACGGCAAAGATCAATAAAATCCGTGTAATGGCCAGATCCTCACCTTTTGACAAACTTCTAATGGTACAGTGTCTGAAGCAGAATGGTCATGTTGTAGCAGTCACTGGGGATGGCACAAATGATGCACCAGCTTTAAAGGAAGCAGATATTGGACTTTCCATGGGAATCCAAGGAACCGAAGTTGCCAAGGAAAGCTCAGATATAGTCATATTGGATGATAATTTTACCTCTGTGGTGACAGTTTTAAGGTGGGGTAGGTGTGTCTTCAACAACATTCAGAAATTCATTCAGTTTCAGCTCACAGTGAATATAGCAGCATTAGTCATCAACTTCATTGCAGCAACATCTTCTGGAGAAGTCCCACTGACTGCAGTCCAGCTGTTGTGGGTGAACCTAATAATGGATACCTTTGGGGCTTTAGCTTTGGCCACTGAGCGACCTACCAATGATCTCATGACAAAGCCACCAGTGGGTCGATCCAAGCCCCTTATATCCAATATCATGTGGAGGAACCTCATTTCTCAAGCCTTATATCAGGTTGCAGTTCTACTAACCCTTCAGTTCAGGGGAAAATCTATCTTTCGTGTGGATGAAAAGGTCAAGAACACACTCATTTTCAACACTTTTGTCCTCTGCCAAGTGTTCAATGAGTTTAATGCCAGAAATCTAGAAAAGAAGAATGTATTCCAGGGGCTACACAAGAGCAAACTCTTTCTTGGGATCATTGGCATAACCATAATTCTTCAAGCGGTAATGGTGGAATTCTTGAAGAGGTTTGCTAACACTCAAAGGCTGAACTCGGGGCAATGGGGTGCTTGTATTGGAATTGCAGCTTTGTCCTGGCCACTTGGCTGGCTAGTTAAGTGGATTCCAGTATAAGCATTTCTCTTCTCGATCAAAGGACTGTTGCATTCGGAAAAAATCAATCAGATCCAATTAGATAGTATCTAGGTAGTAGATATAACCTTAGGACTAAGTTTTTTTTTGTTATTCCAGATGCAGAATTCCAATTTCCTTCTTTTCAAAATTTATCTCTGCTCTAGTTTCCTATTAAATATTGAATAATGAAGATACGTTTCTTGTTTATGCCTGCATTAATTTCAGTATAACATGTTTTGCACCACTTACTATGCAATCGACTATGCTGAAAGAAAACCCTTTCCACAAAAAAAAAAAAAAAAAGTGTCATCAACTATCCAAAAAAAAAAAAAAATTGCAGGTGTCATCAGCTTTTAATTGATAACATTGTTGGCAATGCTGGTTAGGCTTTGTATTGTAGACTTATTACTAGCTGATATATACAATAATGAGATGAGACTTTCCTTGTATTCCAATAATCTCTTTTAGGAATTAACAATCTTTTTAGATCTGTCATAACTTATAATGACACAGTTCAGAAACAAAGACTGTGCATCGATCATTATAATTTCATACAATCAAAATATTTAACTATACAGTTCACAATAGGCTTGAGATCAAAGAGGTAAATAAGAAATTTTAATTAGCTCCTTCATTGTTCTATTTAAAACTCACTACAAGAGGACCATGTTAAGAAGGTGCCTAATAAATTGAGCATTTAGAAAATTACTGATTTAGTCAATGTTGACAGCAACAATAGCAAAGAACAAAGCTAAATGATATTCTCGGAATTTGGTTTAATGGGTGCCTTCTTTACAAAGCGAGTTATCCGTACTCCATCAGGCAATTCCTGTCTTTCTGTAATTTTTTATTATCGTGAATCTGTAATTTTTACATGAAGTGCACAACCAACTCGTTATCAGCGTGAATCTGTAATTTTTACAGTTTAATCAGTGCAAAAATGTCAACAATGAAAGCCTACTCATGATCAGTCAATAATAAGTCAGCACAAACTACGCACATTACTTTCAAAGAATTTCTTGATGTAAAACATGCAACATAAAATTGCCACGATTTACAAAATAGAGCTAGAAATGAAATCAGCACGAAGTACGCAATTCATACACAATCTATCACTCCAAAGTGATAGGCTCTTTCTTAAGTTAAAACACAATCATTGGTGTCCTAAGTTGTTGGTATAACATGTTTGGGGTCCATTACTCACACAAAGAAAAGGTGAATTTGACAAATTGTCGTCACATATTTGCTTCCTTCAATGTTGCAAAATTGTACACCAATGCTCTTATCATATCAACGGTTTCATAACTCCAGGCACTAACTCGGAGCTTGCATAGGTATATTTTCTTAATATGACTGAAGCATTTTAACATCCTCCAGAAATAAGTGCTTCCTATATCCTACTTCTCAACTAAGCTCCTTTCTAATTATAAATAACTAGAAAACTGCATATAACATGGGAAAATATTAACTATGTCTAGTTCATCCCATTAGTAAGCATGTAAAGACAGAAATTCGCTCCAGCTTATACCATTAATTAAAATGAGAAAATCATATTTTACCATTAAGATTACTATTTTTATGATAAAAAAAACACCTCATTAAGAGGTGGCATCTTAATGAAGAAAACTTGAATCGGGTCAGTAAAAGACATCGAATTTTAATTAAAAAAAATAAAAGAGAGAAAAAACAAAACCTAGGATGCAATGGGTAGTTATTTTGACTGGTTGTTCAAATACAAAGCTTTAAAACAAAAAGGACAATTCAATAAACAAATGGGGTCCAAAGCCAATTCAACAAAATCACACGAAAAAGGCAGAGAGAGAGAGAGAGAGAGAGTTTCGAGTGGGGCTGACCTTGACGATTCTCCATAAACATTGTACTCTTAAGCATTTATCTTGATGAAAATTGTCCTCTCTTTTTCCTCACTCTAAAGACCCAAAGGAGTTATCTACTTTTCTCACGAGACATCAATAATTTCTTAAGGAAAATAATTTTTAACAAACAGTGAAACTCCATTAGAAAAGGAAACACAGCTTACATTTGTTATAATATATATATATATATATATTTCTTACGAAAAACACAATTTTATTGTGTGGAAAAACTAGAAAATATATTTACTATTCCAATTTTTAAAGGTTTTTTTAAGATAACTTTGTTAATTCTTAAGTTTTTTGCCCAAATAGATCTTGATTTTGATGTTTAAAAAGTACTTTCACTAGAATATCTTCTTTAGGGATTGGATTTTTTTTATATAATTTTAATCATATTAAATAAAAATTAGAAAAAATTTCATTTTAAGAAAAAGAATTTTTTATTTTTAAATAAAACAGAAAGGGTAAATTTTATTTACATACAAAGAAATAACAATAATTGAAATTATTAACAAAGAAATGATAATTACCTAATTGCTCTCAACTCTATTTGCAAGTGAATTAATTCCTTTTTGTAAAAACCAACTTTTTTTTTCTGGATGCAAATAATTAAAAAATATTTCATATTAAATCATAAATTAATGGTTCCTTCAAATAAAATTGTATGTACATATAATTATAATTAAATATACTTATAATTATAATGGTATGTACATATGATTTTAACTAAAAGTACATTTGGTAAAAATAATATTTTTAGCCTAAAGAGTCATTTCCTTTCATGGAGAAATCGATTCTTCTTCTTAATTTGTGTATTTTTTTGGCATAAGGAATGGATTCTTTTCATGAAAGGTCAATTCCTTCGAAGAAAATTAAATATACATATAACTATAACTAAATTTACATATGACAATAATAGTATGTACATATGATTCTAACTAAATGTATATATTCTTTAATCAAACCAACCTCTCTTCACAAAGAGAACCAATATTAAATTAATTTTTTAAATACATATATAAAATATTTTTAATTCTTTATTATTTTTAAATAACAATTAGAGATCTAGGATAAACTATTTTTAAATTTTTAATATTTTTAAATAGTTAATTGAGATTTAATATAAAATACTTTTTAATTTTTTATTATTTTTATATAGTAATTTAGAATTTCATATAAAATATTTTTTATTATTTTTAAATAGTAAATCGAGATTTGATATAAAATATTTTTTAATCTTTTATTATTTTTAAGTAGTATTTTTAATATATATAATTTTATATAATATATATTTGAGGTCTGATCCCTTGCTATAGAAATCACCCCTTGCCATATTAGGAATATATCAGATATATGTTCCAATATATATTATTTGATATATACATTTATTAAATTTTTAAATGTAGTTCCAGTATATCTATAATATATATAAGTAATATTTTAGTTACTATAATTCAAGATTTAATATAAAATATTTTTTAAATTTTGTTATTTTTTAAATAGTTATTAGAGATTTAATCTAAAATACTTTTTACATTTTTTTCAATAGCAATTCTAGATTTAATATGGAATTTAATATATGTTTTTTTAATTTTTGTTATTTTTAATAGTAATTTTAGATTTAACATAAAATATTTTTAATTTTTAATTATTTTTATTTTAATATAAAATATTTTTATTTGGATCGAGCAAAAAAAATTAAAAAAAAAAAAAAACAAAAGAGTTGGTTCATTTAGTATAGATGAAGTTAAAGGCAATTACCTTGTTACTAATTTCAGTTGTTGCTATTTCTTTTCATGTAAATAGAATTTCCCTTTCTCCTTTATTTAAAAAAAAAAAGTTAATTTTTCTAAAATAGAAATTTCCCTAACAATTATTTATTTAAATATTTATAATATAAAGTTATATATTAAAATGAAATTATTTGTTACTAAATCAATTTTAAATGATAAAACATAAAATTATAAAATTTAATTTTCAATGCAAAATAAGGATTCTTTAAAGATGAGTAAAGGAGACGATTTTAAAAAAGTCTCCTATATCATTAATTTAAAATTATTTTAAGGCATTTTTTAGTTGCATCCCTAATTTTATGATAATAAGTTTTAATGACAACTAAATTCAAAAAATTAATTAAAAATAAATTTTAGTATTTTTAAATTATATTTAAGATGTTTTTCTTAAATAAAAAAATCAAAAGGAAAGTGAAAAAAAGTGAGCTTTTCACATATAAAAAATAATTTCATTGAGTTTTTTTATTAGGCCAATAAAATTTATTAATACAAAAGGAAAAGAAAATAAAACAACAATCCTATTCCACCTCCTCAAATCATTCTTTCCCTCCTTTTTTTTTTTAAAAAAAATCTTTGATTATTCAAATCACTCTTTTTGCAAATCTAGGTAAAAATCCTTAAATCTTTAATCATTTTGTTAGCTCAAATAAAGAAATAAACCAAAAGGGAGTGAATTTTTTTCTTAATTTTAATCTCAAAATCAACTTTAATGAAAAATTAAAATTAAATAAAGATAAAGATGAGTAAAGAATGAGAAAATCAAACATGTGATAGATGAAGGTTTGGTCCTTAAACTTGAAGCCTACATATTCTCTTCTTGGCACTTGCTTGCTAGTGTGATTCTGGCAATCCACTAGTGAAAATGTTATTTTTGAGGCTAAGGTATAACCTTATAACACTATCTTTTGAGGCTAAGATAAAACCTTTTTAACTCCCCTTTAGAATTCTACCCAAATTCTTAAGTGTTCTTACTCAATGTTACACAAATCCCCTATGAAATAAATTAATGTTTGCAAATAAATCAAAACGTTTAATAGGTGGGTATTTGCTAGAGTTTAGGTATAAGGAATAAGAGATACAAATAAACTTGAAGAATACAAGTGATTACAAATATGATGAGAAAAAACAATTTTGAGCATGCTTGTGAATTTCTTGATTAATCCTAGTATCTTTTAGGTCATGAATTGTTGTGAACCTTTATTTATAGCTTGAGAATGAATTGTGAAAGTTAAATATCAAATATATTAAAATATTCTATAAAAGGATTTTCTTCATGCCAGAAATATTCTATAAAACTCTAAATGCATGATTTTATGTCATAGATGACCATTTTCTTAATAGTTCCTACACTTTTCTAAATTTGCAAATTGGTCTCTACATGATTAAAACACAAAGTTAAATATAAAATATATTAAAATAAACACAAAAATCACAACAAAGATTAAAAGGGAGGTTCGATCACTTCCCTTTAACCTTAGAACAAATTGTTTAATATTTACACAAAAGTCTCTAAACTTTCTAAAGTTATAAAAGAGCCTAAAAATAAAAAAAAATGTATTTTATTTGATAAAATGCATAAAATACATTCCTAAATGTGTATGAGAGTTTCGTTTAAGCATAGGATGGCTATAAATTATTTTTATATTTTTATTTTTTACAAATTAGTCCTAAACTTTTTATATTTACCAAATAGCCATAAAAATAAAAATTCATCATATACACATGTGCATTAGGTTTGGCCAACCCTAATAATCTACCAAACATATTTTTTCTAGCTCAATAATCACATATCCAAGTTTCATCAAATTTAAATCAACATAATCATATAAGAAATCATAAAAATAAACAAATATACACATTATCTCAACATATCAACAAGAAAATACTAAGAAAAATAGTATACATATGATCATATATATGACTAATATAACACAAAAACCAACATCATATCAACAAAACCATGATTTATGAAGAAAGACAACTTATTAGCAAGAAAAATTAAACAAAACAATTAGATTAAAGAAAAAGGTTTGTGACTTTCATTGCTTAGTCTTTCAACATGGATCAAAATCCATAAACTTTAGCATGATTTTGGCTCACCAACAAAAGGAAAAATGAATGAAATGAAGAAAAACTAAAGCTTTAGGAAGAAATGTACCTTAACAAAGTGTTAAAACTTGAAAATAAACTTAGTTTTTTTAGTGTTTTTTCTCCAAATGAAATCTCCCTAAATGAAAAATCTACCCCCTATTTATAAGGGGGAGTTTCAGCCAAGAGGATGAAAAAATTCCTCTTGGTTGAAATTCATTAAAATTTTTAATTAATTTTAATTTTTTTTACTTATTACTTGTACTGAAAGATGAAATGCATTAAATTGATGAGAAATTGATTGTCATTCACAATATTTTATTATGAATATCTAGATAATATCACCTAATGGGTAATCAGAAACCATCTAAATTGGTTGAGGGAAAAGTTAGAAATCAGTTAGATTAGAAACTAGTAGAAAAATTCATAATAAAATTAAAAGACTAATAAATAAAAAGAATTAAAATTAAAATTGATAATTATAAACAATATTTTGCAAATGAAATAATGAAAAAAAATTCTTGATTGGAAATCCAAAACTTGTAAAATTATATGAGAAAAATCTTTACAGAAGAAAATTGGTATGTATACAAAAATTCGAATCTCATAAAATAAATTAAACTTTTAAAAACTGATTTAGCATGAATTTATGTTTTACAAAAATGATTTTATGATAACTTAATGAGAATACTTAAAAAATTTTGAAGTTCAAACCTTAAGGAAATTCTATTGAAAATTTTACAAATTAAGGAAGCTTGTATTTTGGAATCAAAAAAAATTTAAAAACACATTGAAACTTATACAATGAATTGAGTACAACATATTATCCAAAATATTAATTTAGAAAAATGGTAAAGATGAAAAGCTGAAGTCTGGAACAAGTTTTTGCCAAAAAAAATTCGTAAGCAAAATACTTGCAATACCATGATAAATTCAAAAATAATTGAAAAAATTGATAACTTGACACCTTGTGGTATTAAATGGCAATATATAAAATGACACCTTGTGCATATAGGCATAAATGCTGCATAAGTATTAGTAAAAATATACGACAATCAACTTTTCGAGTTTTGCAAAAAAATCTCGAAAAATTCCTCAGCTTTTTTATCTTAATTTAAAAAGGGTATAATGGCAAAACAATATAATTTTTATTTTTTCTTCTCATTTTTCAATTATACCAACCAACAAGAGAAAAGAAAATTAATTTTTCTATCTATTTTTTCATATTTCCTAATAAGCACACTAACGGAAAGAAAAAAAATGTTTTCCATTTTTTCACTTTTCTCCTCCTCCAATTTTCTATCTTTCCAAAATTCTTTTTACTTGTCAAGCAAAGCCTAAAGGTATACTTGGTAGTATGGAAAAGTGGAAGGCTGGATAGAAAAGGGTGGAAAAGTGAAAACAAAAATTTTGGGTGTGCTTGGTAGGGAAAACAAGTAAGAGGAAAGAAAACAAGAAATATTATTATTTTTCACATCTATTAATAGAAACTATCACTCCAAATTGGAGAGAAAAGATGAAAGGAAATGGGAGTGGTGTAGTTCAATTACATATATTTACAAGATTACCCCTTATCTTTTAAGCTTTATTTTTTATCTTAACTTTCAATGCATATAATGATAAATTAATTACTTTTTATTTTTTTTCACCACCTATTTCAATCATACCTCGCAATGGGTGGAAAAAATTATTTTTTCTTTTTACTTTTCCTTCTTTCCTACCAAGCACACTAATGAAAATAAAAAATAAATTTTCTATCTTTCCACTTTTCTCCTCCTCTAATTTTTCATCTTTCTAATTTTCTTTTAACCTTACCAAGCAAAGCCTAAAAGAATAGAGGGCCTTTTTTTAACATTGATGAAGTTTACAACCTCATTACGCTTCAAAACATCTTAGCTAAAGTTTTGCCTTTCTTACCATACATATGCATTTTTCATCCAGTACATAAGAAATTGTTTTTCAACAGTAAATTCATAAAGAGGGTTTTCTTTAGCATTAAATATTAATCAATGTAAGCATGGGGAAAACTATTGATAATGAATCTAGGTTTAGTTTAATTGATTCATGCAATCATATTTAAGAAGTGACATTTATGATTAGCAAATTAGAAGTTAAAATCTATAACCTTCCCTTATTCTGAACTATAATTTCTTTTTTTACCTAAAAGAAAGGAAAATACTTTTGACAAAAATGAAAAGCACATGAGAACTAACTATAATGCGGGGACAAGCACAATTTTGGATTTCTATGGGATTACTTAGACTGATCAATTGGTTGATGAGAGTTCCACGAAGAATATAGAAAGCTTTCACTATTAATTCATCTAGTGTTCTAGACAAGATTAGATTTGTTGGCGCCGAAGCTATTTTTAGGCTAAAGTAGAAGCAAACATGAGATTTATAAAGGAATCCATATTCCTAGTGAAGTCTATCCCATGCAATATTAGCATTTTAAATTTAGAAAATAACATAAATACACAATAGAAACAATAAATACAAAAATAGTCGAACTTCCATGCAGATCTTTAAGAAGGATGTAAACATGTAGCAAATAAAAATCAGATTTAATGGAATTAAATCACACATAAAAAGATTACCTAACTTTTAGGTATCACAATCTGAAGTTAAAACAATCTAAGAGATCTCTGAAAGTGATGGCTTGTTGTCTGATTAGATCTATGAGGTCACAAGCAACACATTTATCTCGCCTTCTAAGTTAATCCACACGGATAATAATGGGAGCTTTCTCACGAATTAGTGTTTCTCCAATGCTAGCCAGAAAACTCAACGAGTCTAAACCAAAATATGATCATAAACTACTTATTCCTTCATACAATCTAAGAACTATTCTGGGATTGTAAATGCACCAAAGGTGAAGGAGAATGGCACCATGAGATGGTGTGATGGTGGCAACAATGGTGGTTTTCAACCCTAGAGTGGCAGCACTTAGGAGAATAACAGAGAAAACTTTTCCTCTAGAAAATAATTCACTTTAAAAGTGTTTTCGGTTCTACAAATTCACTTAGCCATCTATCCATTTTCTTTCTTTTAGCTGAAACAAACCTCTTTAATTTGGAAGAGTTTTTATCAAATCACAATTTCTTTCATAGGTAAAACTCTTTCACATTAAGTAATTGAATTTGATCGTCCTTCCCATCTATGGTGGCTGATCATAGCATGCTAAATAGTCTCTAGGAAATTTCGACCAATGCACTATGTATCTAGACATGTTTCTAGCTTTGTGCAATATAGATTATTTGGCTAGGTTAGGTTTCTACTAAAGTTTAGTCTAAAATTAAACTATTTTATTTATCGTATGAATAAACTAAATTATCTCATAGAATTATCACATAATTAAATACAAGATAAATATATAAAAACCACTTAACTAAATCAAATATTCCTTTTATGAATTTTTATCCAAATAAAATTCAAAAATTAAATTAAAATAATTTTAATTTAATAATAATTTTATTAATATTAATTATTTACATAATTAATATTTTGATAAGATTATCCAAGGATTTCAGATAAGATCCACCATATAATATCTTAATTTAGATATTATCCATCTAGACATTGTATGTTTCAATTTAGATATCATCCATATAAGATGATCTTCTCCACTATATCTTAAAAAGATAATAAAATTTTAGATTTCACAAAATATAATTTTTTGTCTTAAATTAATTCTTAATTGAACTTTTTCAATTAATTCCTCCGTTCAATTATCTAATTAAATCCTGATTTTAATCTAACAATATCATCCTATTGTGTATGACCTATTAGGTTCCCAAAATGTTGGCAATGAACATGATTAGTCTTATTAATCATGTCTATAGATCAGGAGCAGGATCTAGCAACCTATCATGACCACCCAAATGTTAATGAGTCGATGTGACGATATCAAAACCTTTTAGTAATAAAGTTATTCAATTAAATCCTCCATTCAATTATCTAATTAAATCCCAATTTTAATTTAACAATATCATCCTATTGTGTATGACCTATTAGGTTCCCAAAATGTTGGCAACGAACATGATTAGTCTTATTAATCACGTCTATAGATCAAGAGTAGGATCTAGCAACCTATCATAACCACCAAAATGTTGAAGAATCGATGTGACCATATCAAAACCCTTTAATAATAAGGCTATCAGTGTAATATGTTCCTTTCACCATATACTTGGAATAAGCATGGGTATGGTTCAGTGTCTACTCATGCTTCAATCCATGTTCAATCTTGCAACTCAAGGTCAATGATCATGAATCTATGAGAAACGATTCCTCATGATTCACTTTGCTTTGGCTAGAGACTTTAATCTGATTAACCATAGTTAAGATCATTTGGAATATGCCTTTAATGTCATTCGGAGTGGTGAATCCTCTCTAAATCACTTACTCATTTTTAGTATGTTTCATATCATACCTAAAACCATCCTTATTTGGTATCCATCTATTGTGGACCCATTTGTGATGATCTTTAAGTATGATACTCCACATACAAGATGACCTAGTGTCTTAATTTTAAAGACTAGTTACACGGCTGGCACATGAGAACATATTCCATAGACATGTAAGTTACTAATACCAAATGGAGTTCTCATATGGGCCATGTTTAGTGAACTTTTTTCCATAAAACAAACACCCATATGCTATCTCCAAGTATCCCATATACTTCAACTCATAAGACCAATTGCATGCATCAGATGCACGAAGGCTTAACATATGCTAGTCTTTATGCTTTATCAATGCCTTGTCTTAACAATATGATGTCCAAGAACAGCTTTAGAAACATGGCTTGATGTATAAGGATCTTATAATTATAGCTTTTTACAATTTCTTTGCAAAGCTAATGTGTTTCATGGGGTTCATCTAATTAGTGTTTGCATAATAGTCAATCATGCCACTAATATGAAGTAGCACCTTTGTCACTATAAAATAGTAACATGTATATAATTAATTGACCATGTATCCCATGTCCCAATCTAATTGATTCAAGGGTCTACACCAACAACTTATAGAGCTGATCAGACAGACATTCTAAATGTGATGTAGCTTAATAAATTTTCCAGCTAAAGTTTTCATGTTTCCGTAAGAAATTAGTAGAAGTGAGGATTTCTCGAGTTGTTGCTATTTTTTGCGCGTCAGCTCCTCTAACAAAAGAGTCCAAAATATGTCAAGCCTTCAACCTTGTTCTGATCAGACAGCATCAAAATTAACCATATCCACCATTGGTGACATAACGAATATATATTTATATATTGCCAAATTCAAGAAGATTGGCATGGCTTCTCATCATGTAACACCACTTCAAAACAAAGCCTGATTAATATATTTTGGACTTGAATTTCAAACTTTAAAGACAAAAAGGAAAAAGCCTCAGCAAAAAGGGTTAGGTAGACTATTTTGCTTTGCAGAGCCTCACGTAGTTAATATTTCATATATGGAATGTAGCCAAAACCTGCTTCAAAACAATAAAAAGTACGTGCAACATCCAAAGTCTAAACAAGCTAAAACAAAAAAGAATTATCTTATATTCCATGTTGGTTGAACTTCAAGACTCGCAACCTATCCCGAAATCATGGCTTATTATATGCACATGTACATGAATATATACATATATCAATAGATAAGTGTGTGTATATAAATATATGAATATATGTATATATACACATATGTATATGTATATATATATATATATATACATATCGTACATTTGCTGGCACATCTATTAAAGTGATCAGAGATATACCCACATTTATTTGAGTTTAATTTACATTTGCCAGTACATCTATTAAAGTGATCGGAGATATACACACATTTATTTGAGTTTAATTTACATTTGCCAGTACATCTATTAAAGTGATCGGAGATATACACACATTTATTTGAGTTTAATTTTTGGATAAGCATTCAAAAGAAGCATCACATCTCGGGTAAAGAAATGCTGGAAGTCACATAGTTAGGCAAAAAAATCCAAAAAAGAAATATACTTTGTGGAGATGGTAAGTATCAACCAAGGAAGATTATTTATTAGGTTCTATCCATTTATATCCTATGTAGCAGGCCTCTTGCTTCTTTTTGGTTTTTGAAATAAAATTCCGACTATAAAAAAAAATGGATAACTATTAGATTTTTTGTCTCACTTTATTTATCTACAAATCTGAATTTTTTACTAATTATGTTTAATTTTGATCATTAATTTTGAAAATATCATATTAATTTAAAATTTTTAAAATATATGTTTATAAATTTTGAGACTAGTTTTGTTATTCTTACTTTTAAAATTTGTTAGCTCTTTGATTTCATTAAAAATAAATAATAAAATTCATTTGATAAAAAATAATAATGGCAAAGTATATATAACAGGTGTCCACAAGCGTGATCTAAGGATTATTTTATTATTATTAAAAAATTGATATCTAATACATTACTTTTATTGTGTTCAAAAAATAATGATTAAAAAATGTTTTTATTAATATCATTTTTGTTCATAAAACTAAAAACCGAATATTAGTATCATTTTTGTTAATAAAACTAAATACCGAATCAATGTAGTATTATTATTGTTATTATTATTATTTTTGCGGTTATAAAGAATTACTATCACGGAAATTAGGCAGTGGCATTAAAATCATGGCGTAGAAAGTTGATTGATGAGTCTATTACAGCAACATTTTTGAGAACCTGGGACATTAAAGGAAGCCATAAGCCATTTGAATGTTTTCACCAGAAAAGGCTGTTTACTAGGACCACAAAGAGACAGAGAGAGTTACTCTTTTATTCATGACCGTTGCAGATTTGCAGTAGAGGTTTGACCCTCATGGAACTATGGTTCACTTTGATCTTAAAAACATTTTTTTTTAAAAGAAAGAAGAAACCTTGGTTCAGAAGAGATAATGTTTAGAAATCCTTGAAAACATCTTTCATCAAGTTGAAAAAGGAAAACGATTTAGTTTTGAGTTCGATAACTAAATTCGCTATTGATAGACAAGTAGTGAAAATTGTTAAATGAAAATGAAAACAACTTAGTGTTCATTGATAGTTGATAGTTAAATTTTTTAACCCACTGATGTCTGATAGGATAATTTCCGAGAAGTATAATATTAATCTAAACCTCATAAAAATATTGAAGATAAAGCCGAAAAAATTTGAATCTCTCGTATCTTATCTATGGTAATAGGCTGCTTCATAGTTAGTTTGATCATAAAATTGACTACATTTTTATGGACCAATCCAATTTTCCTTGATATTGATATCACGAAGCTTCTAAATGCTAACAGAAAAAGCAAACACATAACCAATAATTATAGCCATTGATCTATCACTCAGTACTCGAACATTCCAACTATAATATATATAAGAGAAAGAATGTATAATTCTGAATAGATTAGAACATATGAGAGTACAAAAGAGTGCGGTAAAAACATACATAAAATTGACACAAAACACAATACTGTATGTACATTAAGGAATACAAATTAAAAAAATATATATTTCCTTTCAAGACAGAGGAATCCTGTCACTTAGAACCCTAACGAACACCCCCATATAAGATCCTTGAATTAAATCTTGACTCTTGAAAGAAGAGCAATACTTATTAATTACAAACAAAGACATATGTGAATGTAAAAAGCAAGAAAGTAAAAGCTGAAATAGGTTCTTTAAAAGAACATTAAAAAAAAAAAAAAGAAGAAGAAACCAAGAAATTTAAAACACCTTTTCCAAGAGCAGGTTGCCCGGAACATAAGCTGATAAAGAGGGGAATAGGGTTTTATGGTTTTCTTAGGGTTTTTCTTCATGCTACCATGGACAGATGAAGCTGCCATATGATCTAGTCTATCTCCCTGAAATTAAGTTAAATGAAAGGAGGGCTAGCTAGATCATGCTGGCAGCTTCAACTATCAGTGGTGCATGATAAATTAATTATAAAATGGCGGCATGGTGGGTTGCAGTTGCAGCTGCCTTATATATGAATTGGCTGAAACTTGAAACCTTCTTTCTTCTTTGTTTACTTTAAAAGACTTCCTTGATAAGAGGGGGAATGAGAGGATATAAATAGGGAAGGATTTTCTTGATGGCTTTGGTCTCCACATTTTGCTGGCTATTTTTTTTTTTTTTTGGCAACTTCCAGTCAAATTATTTTTTGTCTTACATGTGATTGGCTTGTCTGCCACGGTCATCCCTTGTGTTTTACATATCAGATGTGAGCTGGAACTAGCATTTGAAGCCTATAGTTATTACTTTGAAAGGAAATAGTATAAAGAAAACTATTTTGTACATCATTGATGTAATTTGTTTTATGGTTTAGGCTCTTGTATTTAACACAATTGACAACATTCATTATATCTACAATCGTGAAACAAATGATTATGCATCCTTGACCGTAACTTAAATCCTCATATATGTCATCTGTTGTAGTAATCGTTGGAGACTGAAGAGAGTAAAAAAGTGGTGAAGGAAAGCATTGAAGTAAGAAAAGTAAAGAGGGTAAGGGATACGAAAGCAAATATGAAGTGGTCCCAAAGGAAAGGCCAATCCACATGCAGACAGGATAATGAGAGTTCCTAAAATTTTCCTAAGAGAGGGCTTTTATTAACTTTAGTTGGATGAGCCTTTCATCCTCTTTCTCTGAGTTTTCTGATAGTGTAAGGTAAACATCAACCATGAAAGATGAAACAAATAGAGTATAGAACACATGCAGGAGGTGGTAATGGGGGACCAACTTTGTATGCCTTCATACATGTTGCATAAGGTTCACACAATAAAGCAAGAAGGAAGGCATAGGCCCCGCTCTCGACCTAACAAAATATATATTTCTCTGTCAGTGTTTTTGGTTCAATAAGCTAGCTAGTGGATTACTTATATTTGTTTAAAAGTTAAGCTTTAGTTCGTTAATTAAGAATGGCAATCTAGAAAAGAAAGAGAACCGGCCCATGACAAAATTGAGCAATCAACGAGCTTTAATGAGAGCATGTGATGGAAATTAGGTTTGGCAAGACGAAAAAGCATAGCCACTCCACTTTTTAAGTAAGTTAAACAAATGCCGCCTCCAGATGTAACAGTGGCATCTTTTTCATTTTGAAAATGGTGAAAGCGGCTTAATTTTCTAATTTTTTATTCAAAAAGACCACTATCCGAAATTAAGGGAAAATAATTGTGGATGTGAAAATTTAAACTTTAAACTTATCTGGCACTTAGAATTAATTGAATCACACTTTGAATTTAATTTTTGAAATTTTAAATATATGGTACTCATGCTTTTGAGTAATTGGTGCTAGTTATCCATCAAAAACAATTAAAGAAAAAGAAAAAAGACCTAGATGGTGATCTCTAGGCTTGACCTACTCCATAAGAAACGCGTTCAAGTTAAAAGAAAAAGACCTAGATGGCGATTTCTAGGCTGGACGTAATCTGTAGAAAATGGGTTCAACTTAAAAGGAAAAGACCTAAAAGGCAATCTCTAAGCCCAACCCACTTGGTAGGAAATAGGTTCGACTTAAAAGAAAAAGACCTAGATAGTAATATTTAAGCTCGATCCACTCGGTAGGAGACGGTTTCATCTTAAAATAAAAAAGACCTAGATAGCAATATCGAGGCTTGAATTGTTTCTCAAGAATGGATTTGATTTAAGAAAAGGAAGACCTCATAAGAAGCTAAGAAAAATCTTTACGAAATAACCTCAAAAAAGGTTTTAGAAATATCTTCGAGTGAGGTTT
>JBBYHK010000005.1:7263750-7274986 GCA_038382065.1 Adansonia grandidieri
TACTTCTTCAAACCTTTCCGTCATTGGTCGGTCTCATAATTTCTTCACCGACAAGTCACACCAATCATCAGCACAACTAAAAGTAACACCTTTTTTTTTTTTTTTTCCAGAAAATAAAGACAACCCATTTTCTATTGATCATCCATAACCACTTATTTCTCCAAAAAGAAGAGATATTAAGTTAAAATAATTATTTTTTTGGGTTTTGACAGTGAATTCTCCTCTGGAATCTTTTTCTTTTCATTTTTTTTTTGTCTTTCTTTTACTTTCGGTTTTTAGTATTTCTAATCAGCAGCCGACTTTTTGGGCTTTGTCGGCTGTTTGCTATTTTATTTTCACCTCTTTTTTTTTTTATTTTATAAAGGAAAATTTCCCCTATAAAAATAATACAAAAAAAATACGTGAAAACAACGTGCACTCTTTGTTATGATCTGTTTTTGTTTATTCTTTTAAATATAAACTACTTTAACTTTGTTTTCCTTCGTTTCAATTTCTGTTTCTTCCACAACTGTTTCATGATTGTAATGAATTTGAAGATGGGTCAGTTTGATTAGACGCTTTTCCTCTGAATTTTCAGTGTTTTTTTTTATTTTGGTTTTCTTCCTTGAGTTTCTCACACAAACAGGTCAGCTTTCTCTTTCTTTTCGCAACTTATAAAAGTTTATTTTTTGCCTTGGTAATATCATAGTTTGACCTGTATATATAATCCAATTCATGTTTTTGAATGATTTTACCATGATTGAGTTTGATTGAGTCGTTATTCTTTCTGGTAGAGCTTTTGATTTTTCTGATGGATTTTGATTAGATCATCTCTTGTGAGTATTGACTGAAAGTTCATACTGTTCTGTTAGCTTCTGATTTAAGACTGATGGTTTTATGTTATTGCTTATAATTTGATTTTGCAAAGTTCTTTATCCATGGTCCTTGTTGATACTTCAGAAGTTCCATGTTGATCCTTTCAGAAGTTATCTCCTGCTATAAATTTGTCTTGTTTGTTCCTTGTTTAGGGCTATTTGCATATGTCCAAAATGATTTTTCCTTTTCCTTTTCTTGATTATGCTTTTTAGCTTCCTTTTTGTGGATGTATTTGGTTTAAATCGATCCTATACAACAGCTGAATTTGTACTTTTATCTGGAATTTGTCTCATTAGTTTTGGTTTGGATGCATTTAATACTTTTTTATTGTTCATGGAAATTGCTCCCCATTGCTGTTGAATTTTTTTTGGTTAGTTTTGGGCAAGAGTTTCTTTTTCTTCGATCTTTTCTCTTATCTCTGTCGATCTTTGTGCATTTGCAGAACTGAATCTCGGATTATTAATTTCATTTTCGGAGGATTGGACTTTGCTTTATTTCAAGCAGTTTACGTAAATCTTCTGGGGCATGGCTCAAGGGGAAATTTCATCTGTTAACTCGGAGAAAATTTCCCATCGGTTAACTAGAGCCTTATCGTCAGCCTTTTTCGAATGGCTGCTGCTTTTTATGCTTTTTATTGATGCTATAGTTTCATATTTGATCACAAAATTTGCTCATAAATGCAAATTGCAAACCCCATGTTTGCTATGCTCGAGACTCGATCACATTTTCGGAAAAGAAAAACTGAAATTTTATTGGGATCTGCTATGTGATAATCATAAGTTGGAGATTTCATCTTTAGTTTACTGCAATGCTCACAACAACCTTGCTGATGTTCATGGAATGTGTGAAACTTGTCTTTTCTCATTTGCTACATTAAATAAGTCCAATGCTGAAACATATAGATTATTGGTCGCTAAGTTAGGGGAAGATTTTGAAAGTGGTCTTGAGGACGATCTGTCGCTTGAGAATCATAAACTCGGAGGTTTAACTGTAAGGCACTGTTCTTGTTGCGATGAGCCATGGATGCAGAAAAGGTTTGTCAAAAAATTGATGCAGACACGATCGACTGTGTCTCAGGCTACCAAATTCGATCTACCTTTACCGTTTTCTTCAGAACTTCGTCAGGATGACCAGAACAGAAGTGGCAATGCATCTATTTTGGTTCAAGCTACACATCAGAGAAAAAAATGTGCTGATCCTTTATCTCATGTCACGTATACGGAGCTTAAGATTACTTCTGATTCTGAATCTGAAGTGGCTACTGATGTTGGCAGTGAGGAAGATGCTGTAATTATCCAAACTCATCATCGACAAAGAGATTTTGTTGATCAACATGTGCAGCCAGAGTCTCAAACTTTTACTTTGTCGGACGATCTGGCTTCTGAGAAATTCATGGATCCTGTTTCTGCACCTAAGCCTTCAAAATTCACCCCACAATCAGAATCAGACATCATTGAGCCGCTCGGCACTATATCCATGGAATCTACTAATTTTAGTGGACATGACTTGGAGGAGCTAAATTGGGAGCAAGCCAGTAGCAAAATCGAGCCCTCTGCTTCTTCTGAGCTTATTTCTATCGATTATGTCCCTTTACCGAAGGATGCGGAAGCTTCTATTGTTGTGTCAACAGAAATGAATCTTAATTCCCTTGATAAGGTCCCTTCATTGTCGAATGCTGGTGAAATTCCGATTCAAGGATCAGAAGGCAGTGAGCTTATTTCCCTCAATTTTCTTTCTTCATCATCACTTGGCAATGAAACTCCGGTCGAAGTATCAAAGGAGATCAAGCATATTTCCATGGATGATAGCAAAATTGAGCCCTCTGCTTCTTCTGAGCTTATTTCTCTTGACAATGTCCCATTACTGTCGAAGGGTGTGGAAGCTTCTATCAATGTGCCAACAGAAAGGAATCTTAATTCCGTTGATAAGGTCCCTCTATTGTCAAATGCTGGTGAAATTCCTATCGAAGAGTCTGAAGGCATTAAGATTATTTCCCTTGATTGTCTTTCTTCATTGTCACTTGGCAATGAAACTCCGGTCGAAATATCAAAGGAGATCAATCATATTTCCATTGATGATGTTTCTCCATCAGATGTTGTTGCATCTTCTGTTGAAGAATCAAAGGAGAGTAGTAAGTTGAACATTGTAGATGTACCTGTCCTGCTCGTATTTCATTGTTTGATTTCTCTATAAGCTGCTGTGAGAACCTTAATAACTTACATGTGACATTACTTTCATTAATTTAATGTTTCCGTCATTAGGTGTTATGGGAACTCTAGAAGATGAGAAAATATCTATGACAAAGTGCGAGGAAATCTGCAAATCGACCGGGCAGCCACTTCCAATACCCGAATCACTGGTAGAAGAAAACCGTGTTGCAAACAGTAATAGCATCGAAGCAACGAATTCATTGGACCTAACCGATGCTTATAAGCTAGCTGTAGGTAGTAAAGGAAGACAGTTGTCTGGTTTGCTTGTTGAACAATGGATTGGAAAAGATTCTTCTAGACTTAGTGAGGATCTGAGGGTCTTATTGTCGCAATTATCTGCTCGAGGGTTTGAGCAATCAACAAACGATGCAAGTCCCAGGGTCACTGTAAGTCCTAGGATATCGATGCATAGTGATGATTTAAAGGCATCGGATTCTTCTACATTTAATGGAATACAAATACTTCAAAAGAGGATCTCACTTGAGAGAAATGAGTCTGGTTTGTCTATAGATGGAAGCATTGTTAGTGAAATCGAAGGTGAAAGTGTGGTTGATCGGCTAAAACGACAGGTTGAACATGACCGGAAATTATTGAGCGCTTTGTATAAGGAATTGGAAGAAGAAAGGAATGCCTCAGCTGTTGCTGCAAATCAAGCAATGGCCATGATAACTCGACTGCAGGAAGAGAAGGCGATGCTGCAGATGGAAGCCTTGCAGAACCTGAGAATGATGGAAGAACAAGCCGAGTATGATATGGAAGCATTGCAAAATACTAATAACCTCCTTGAAGAGAAGGAGAAAGAGATTCAAGATCTAGAAGCCGAGCTAGAAATTTACCGGATGAAGTTCCCCAATGAATTTATGCTGTATGGCACAGTGAAGTCAGCCTCTGATTTACAAGCAACGCAGGGCACGGTGGTTCATTCAAAAGCTAATGGAATCGAAGAAAAGGCAAGCATGCAAACCAAACAAGCTAGCAAAAAACCTAACATCTGCTGCACGGTTAAAGAACCAGATCAGTCATTTGAGGACACAATCAAGAATCCATTGTCAGGATATGAAAAAGGATACCATGAAGAACTCATTCCTTGAAGCTTAGGTGAGCCTTTTGATTTTCATTTTTTTATAGCATGTTTCTTTCATCTCCTTAATTTTTAATTTCTTGCTGATAAAGGGATGCATTCAAAGTAGAAATATTTGCAAATCATCCATTGCCTGAAGTGAAGTTAGCTTTCTAATCTGATCACAAATTTAGGTACTTATTTTGTGAATTTAACAGATGCCTGCAAGAGATGAAGACTGGCCATGAATTGTAGAGTATTGCAGAGATTTGTTTTCACCATAGACAGAACACAATATAGGGACATGATTTTTTAGACAGTATTTGCAGAGACTGTGTGACATGTTCAGTTCATTTCAACGCTATCTGTAAATAGCTAGCTGACATGTTTTGCATAGCCATAAAAAATGGAGTTGGTAAGTTTTTTCCTTTGTCTTTTTTTCTCTTTTCATTTTTCTCCTGGTAATCTAAGTTTGTAAGTTCCTTTTTTTTTTATTTCTCTTGATTTTTTTTTTTTTTTTTGCATTTTTTGGATTTGAGTAGTGGTTTCATTTGAGTGATTGCATTTTGTACAAAAGAGTGCTGTTAAAGTGCAAAGCTACCCAATAATGTCGTAAATTATAATGGATCAAGTTTGCTTTTTATTGCCTTTATTTTACAGAATTTGTTCCCATATCTTCTACGCTTATTGATACTAGACACGATACAATTACACGACACGACATGATAAAAAAATAATATGAATATATAAGTATCTCAAAATAATATAAGTTCATATAAATATAAAATATTTTAACAAAATCGTGATATAAGAAAATATATAAACATGATCGTGAATGCGAATGTTTGGTTGGGTTTTTTATTTTTTTATTTTTATTAATTTTTCTAATGGAAGTAACATTATTTTTTGAACATCATCTTCTTAGCTCGGAAATTGTAATTTTTTTTTTACATTAATTGCTAAATTTAATAAAAATAATAATAATAACTACATCTAATTTTCATGGAATTATACACAGCAATTTCAGTTTAGATTATCCGTAAATCAGGTTACTTGCCAAATTTATTTTTTTTTTCAAAATTATTATTTAAATAAAAAATTATTTAAATTTGATTATAAAAATATTAATGTAAAACAATTTATAATATTTTAATTAATTTATAATATAATCAAATTTTCTTTTTATTTTGGGCCCGGCTATCTTGACTAGTGGGCACCTATATTCCAACTAAACGGAAATTAGCAACTAAAATAAATACTTACCCTTTTTTTTTTGCCAACATTACTTACCTATTTAAGTGAACAGGAATTTAATTAAATTATTAAAAAAAAACTTCACCAACATGATTAAAAATTTAATAAATCTTGCAGAATATATTTATGTATGTTAAAAATTAATTAATTCAATAAATACATATTAATTCCTTAATTTCATCGGTAAAGTTTAAAATTTTTATAAAAAAATAAAATTTTTTAAAAGATTTTTTTATATTAAAATTCGCCAATTTATTTTCAAACAAAATAAAAAGGTCTTTTTAAAAGCCTAGCCTAGCCTATATATATATATATATATATATATATATATATATATTAGTAGTGGAATCTTTTTATCTCATTTTAAAATTAAAATAGAATTGGAAAATGTAAAAGGGAGCCCGAAGGAAAGGGGGTGGAGAAGGAAAGGAAGTAGTAGCGCCGTTCTTGTTTGAAGCTAATACTTGCTGCGTCTGTCAACAGTTTTCCAGAGAAACCGACGGAAAATAAAAAAAGAATGCTCCAATATAGCTCAAAGGCAGTGTTTTCGAGCTGCACCACTGAATCAGTCTTTGCTTTCAGACCATCTCACTTTCTTTCTCCTCCTCCAACACCTCTCTTTCTCGGCTTCTTCTCCATGGCCGCCGCCGACGACCACCACCACCGCAAGCTTCAACTCCGCCACTCTTCTTCTTCGAATCTCTCCAATCCCATCCTCGCTTGCCTCGCCTCACGTGACTCTCACGAGACCACCTCCTCCATCAGGTTTTTTTTTTCTTCTGACAATTAATTGTTCAATTTCTGACCCTTTCTCTTACCTTTACGTGTTTCCAATCAAAACAGAAGAACATAAATTTTGGTTCTTTTTCGTTATTGTGAATCACATACATTCAAATGGTTTTTTTTTTTTTCATTAAATTACGGACAAAAGCTGACTTCTTCACCAATAACTTGCTTCAATGTTTTCTTTATGTAGGAAGGATGACGATTCCCCAGTTCATGGACTATCCGAAATGATTGTTGGTGTATTAGGAGGAGGCCAATTGGGTCGTATGTTATGCCAAGCAGCTTCCAAGATGGCCATTAAAGTCATGGTTTTGGACCCTTCAGAGAATTGCCCTGCCAGTGCCCTTGCTTATGATCACATGGTTGGAAGCTTTGATGACGGTGCTACGGTTCAAGAATTTGCTAAAAGGTCCAAATTTGATACAGAAGTTATTGCCATTTTTTGTTGGAAATGAAGTATTTACATTCATAATCTGTTTCTTGGTAGTTAGATGTGGAGTTTTGACGGTTGAAATCGAACATGTGGATGTTGCCACTCTAGAGAAGCTTGAGCAACAAGGAGTGGATTGTGAACCTAGAGCTTCTACCATTCGAATTATCCAAGTAATTTCCTTATGCTTATTTACTTTAGAATTGTTTTCTTGCGAGCAGTACAAATGTCTGTAATAATTGCATCATTTTTCCTCTTCTTTTGATACTTGAATGGATGTTAAGTTGCTGTGATTTTTTGTTTTATGTGAAACTTAATTATACTTTTCATGATGAATTTATCAAGCTGGATGTACTATCTTGCAGGATAAATATCTCCAGAAAGTTCATTTTTCTCGGCATGACATTCCACTTCCTGATTTTATGGAGGTTGTTTTCTCCTTTTTTTTTTTTTTTGTTTGTTTTTAAGGAGTTTGTATTATTGTTTTGAAGTTCATTAAAAAATTTTTGGATATATGATTTCTGTGTATTGACAAAACAGGTTCATGATCTAGAAGGAGTAAGGAGAGCAGGTGACCTATTTGGCTATCCTCTAATGATTAAGAGCAAGAGGTTAGCTTATGATGGGCGTGGAAATGCTGTTGCAAAGAGTGAAGAGGAGCTTCCTTCTGCTGTAGCTGGTAAGGGAATGCTACTAGAGAGGAGGTTTTTATTTATTTATTTATTTATTGTAGCTTTTTAGTATTTCCTTAGTTCATAATGGTTTGCTTTCCCTTTTTGTTTTTGAAGTCATAGGATTTCTCTTAATATCTGTCAAAGATTAAAATGTTGGTTGTAGTTTCTTACTTTCCCTGACCTTTCCAAATCCGTTGGACCTCATCTCGGCTGCAATTTTGATATATTTTGACTGTATCAATCTTTACCGAAGTGCCCTTTTAGTTTGATATAGATTGTCATATGGTAGTTGTGATTTGAGACTGGAGAAGTTGTCTTGTTTTCTTTCCTTTTCTTATAGTAAGATCTAATTTTAACCTGCAAGGGTTTCCATGTTCTTCCCTTTGATTTTTAAATTTTATCTCTTGACGTCCATTTTGTAACTTGGACTACAAGCACTTGCTTTTCCATTTTAAAGAATTTTCATCTTTACTGCAGCTCTTGGTGGATTTGATCGCGGCTTGTATGTTGAGAAATGGGCTCCTTTTGTAAAGGTGGATTCTATAATGTACTATTGACTTTTTCTATTATCCATTTTTTTCATTATCTTTTTATTTTATATATTCTTGCCATCTTCATGCTTTTTGTTTTCACTGTGTCAGTAGGGTATGTTCCAAACCACCTGATCACGATACATACAGATAATTACTTTTCGTGTATAGATATCTTTCTGAATTGAACTGATGTTGCTTTTAGGAGTTGGCAGTCATTGTAGCAAGAGGAAGAGATAACTCTATCTTGTGCTATCCAGTTGTTGAAACTATTCACAAGTAAGACATTCAGTTTTTAGTTGTTAGTAGTCATAAACGTTACTTTTCTGTTTATCTGAATTTCCTTTACGATAAATTAGCATTATGTGATGTTATTAACCCAAGGCTTGCTGGGAGCTCTACAAGTCGTTAGATATGAATTAAGATTGTAAATTTGTGGGTTCTTACAGGGAAAACATATGTCACATCGTTAAGGCACCTGCCAATGTGTCATGGAAGATCAGAAAACTTGCAAATGATGTTGCATACAAGGCTATTAGTTCATTAGAAGGTGCTGGTGTCTTTGCAGTGGAGTTATTTTTGACGAGGGATGGTCAGGTGCAGAACTGCTATCTTTATCAATTTGTAATTCCACTCATATGTGGCCCACAATAATTCAGCAATTTCTGCTTTTGACTGACTTATTCTCATTTCAACTAGATTCTACTAAATGAAGTAGCTCCAAGACCTCATAATAGTGGTCATCACACAATCGAGGCCTGCTATACATCGCAGTTTGAACAGCATTTGCGGGCTGTTGTTGGTCTTCCTCTTGGTGATCCATCCATGAAAACTGCAGCTGCTATAATGTACAACCTACTGGGTGATGATGAGGTCAATTATTTCATTTGTTCCTTTTCCATGATTTCCACGCCTTTCTACTTTTGTGTTTCTTGTAATAAACTAAAAGAACTTTGTAAATTGGATATAATTTACCAAAATTTTTCATTTTCCTTGTGCTAGCGGATGGTGGAATACTTTGTTAAATTCTGAGTTATATGAAAACTTGTGTGGTTTCAGGGGGAGCCAGGTTTCAAAATGGCTCATCAACTTATAGCAAGGGCACTGGAGATTCCAGGGGCTACTGTTCATTGGTATGATAAGCCAGGTTAGCTCTGCTTCAAGCTTCTGCAGGCTCATTCTTCCTGCCATCTCTGTTTTTGTGTCTCATACACACTGTCATATTAATTGGTTATAATGATGACTTTTCCAGAAATGCGAAGGCAAAGGAAGATGGGTCATATAACTTTTGTTGGCCCTTCTATTGGTGTTTTGGAAGCGCGGTTGAACTCAATGCTGAAGGAAGACGGTTCTGAAAATCAGAGTGAAGGTCAGTTGGCCTAGAGCTGATGCTTGAACTTCAGTTTCGTTGTCAGTTGTTTGTTTTTTGTTGCACTTATTGATTGCAAATTAATGAAAGGTCCAGTCAAAACATGTAGACAACTGAAACTGGACTGCATAGAGATTTGAAGCTACTATTGGTTGGTTTTACTGGCATTTCCAATACATGTTGCTTCTTTTTTTGCTGATGCAGTTGCACCTCGTGTCGGGATTATAATGGGTTCCGATTCAGATCTTCCAGTTATGAAGGATGCTGCAAGAGTCTTAAATATGTTTGGTGTGTCTTGTGAGGTAAATTTTTATTAGCTTAGAATTTCATTTTAAATGATTCATTTCCACCTTGATTCCATTGATTAATTTATTTGCAGGTTCGAATAGTCTCGGCACACCGGACCCCTGAACTTATGTTTTCTTATGCCTCATCTGCTCGGCAGCGAGGCATTCAGGTTATCATTGCTGGCGCTGGTGGTGCAGCTCACTTACCAGGCTAGTTATATAAAACTACAGTTTAACATGATTCTCCAACATGCCTCTGCTGTGTTAATGACATTGATATAATGTCTGTTTCAAATTATAGGTATGGTAGCTGCACTTACACCTTTACCTGTTATTGGTGTCCCAGTCCGTGCTTCTACATTGGACGGAATCGATTCACTCTTATCGATCGTGCAGGTACACTGGAACATGTACACGACCTTACATTTTCTGAATTCTGGATGTTTATACATATCTTCACGATGCAGATGCCAACGGGTGTTCCAGTTGCGACCGTGGCAGTAAACAATGCTACAAACGCAGGATTGTTGGCGGTAAGGATGTTAGGAGTCGCTGATGCTGATCTACTGGCGAGGTAAGTCTGCATCTCTCTCTATAAAATAAAAAGATGGATATGTTTGAACTTTAAACGTTGTGAATTCTAATCCTGGCCATGTTTGTGGTACACTTGTCGACAGAATGAGTCAGTATCAGGAAGATACAAGGGACGATGTCTTGACAAAAGCTGAGAAGCTACAAAAAGATGGTTGGGAAGCTTATTTAAATCCTTAAAAGAGTAACGAATTACTCTAATTTCTGCCATTCGTTTCGGAAATTCACCCCAAACTGATGAGATCAATGACCAAACATGTCATGATTTTGACATCTATGTCTGGATTGAAACACCATGGCTACAACCTCTGACCAAACATGGCATTGGTATCAGTTGGAAAATAACAAAAATACAAAGGGAAGAAGAATTGGGTTTTGAAGTGATGGCAAAAAAACAGGTGAAGGGGGCGAAGAACTAATCTTGTTACCCGTTTGTTGTAAGATCATTCATCTATTTTCTTTATTAGTTGTTAATGGAGATTAATCTCATGCTGAAGACATTGATTTTGTACTGATTTATGAATTTATAATTGAAGTGATAAAAAAATTAAAATAAAAAAAGATGCTTTTCTGCAAAAGCAACATGCAAAAGAACAGAAATTTGTCTGACGATGTCCATAAGTTGGAAACAATAAACTGGAATAATATCCTTCCAAGTTCCAATGATGCTTTCGTAAAAGGGTATTTCTTTTTTTTTTTTTTTAGAGAAATTATTTTTATTATTTTTATCAATAATTCGTAATAATACCAACTTGTTCATGAATAATGAAAAAAAAAATCCAAACTAGGCAATTGTAATTTGGTGAGTTTAAGGAGATGGGAAAAAGTTTTTTTAAGTGCATTTGAATTATTTAAATTAATATTTATATAGTCAAAAAGTAATAAATATTTGAAAAATAAATTTATAAATTATAAAAAGAAAAGTATTAAATGTTTAAAAACGAAAATAAAAATCATAGTTTACTAATAAAGAAAAAGTTAAAACATGTCGATGCTCAGCAGGGCCATCGAATAAAATACTCACAAAATAATTATTGGATTCTGTCCGTAGTCAGTGCTCTTTCAAGTATTACAGAAAGTGTTTTATTCCTTTATTACATATTAAATTAAAATTTCATGATTATTTAAATATTTTAAAATTTATAAATATAAATTATTAATTTATTAAAATTTATATAAATATAAAAATA
>JBBYHK010000005.1:7275086-7287101 GCA_038382065.1 Adansonia grandidieri
ATATTTAAATTTAAATAAAAAATTATTTTTAATTATATAAATAATAATTCGAGTCGAATCAACTTAAATTATTAAATTTTTTTCAAATATGATTCAATATAAACTAAATCTAACAAGTAGAATATGAATAAATTTGGATAAATAATAGATCTAATTCAAAATAGATCAAATATGTGATAGGCTTTTGATAATTTAAACGGGTTCGTGGCATGAACTTCTATGAGTGTAAAAAACGTTTTGCAAAATCACATGACATGGACTAATTCAACTTTTTAAATCACAAATTAAACAATTAAAAAAAATTGTTATATTATATGGACTGCAGTTATTTTGGCTTTCTAAGTTCAAGTTCAAAGTCCGTGTATTTGATTTATGACTTCCTCTTCATTCAAACTTCAAGTCATTCAACTGACGAACCGCGGCTTTTTTTAAAGAGTCAAAAACATCAATCTCACATATTACCAGGCCGCTACACTTTCATGCATATATATAAATCTATCAACTCTAAAATCTTTCATGCATAATCTTTCAATTAAGGAAAAAAAACTCGTTAGACCCAAACTTTAAATCTTTGTTTTTTTCAATGGCTTCTGCTAAAGTTTCTGGGTTTACTGTTAAATTCATTGTTCTGTTGGTACTTAGCTTTCAATGTGTTTTGGCCACGAGGCCTCTACATGATGATGAAGATCAACTACCTGCGTTCGGCAAAAATCTTATAGTTCAAGTACTTCAAAGGGGTCCGGTGCCGCCATCAGCAGGAAATCCGTGCACAAATATTCCTGGACGTAGTCGTGGCCGGTGCACGTTGACCGAAATGAATGCAGCAGGAGGCGGCGTTGGGGGTGGCAATGTTGGTGGTGTTGTTCATCATGCACCATCACCCCCCTTTTCTGGGTTTGTATTGAAGCAGATAAAAACGAAGATTTCATCAGCTTGATTTCTATTGGATATATGTTCTTTAAAAAGGAAAAAAAAAAAAAACTTAATTGTAAGTAATATCTTGTTAATTGATTTTTACTTTTTAATTGGCTGTGAAACCCATGAAAACTAATATTACAACTCATTAATTGTTTATTCTCGATTCATAAAACCGTACAGCACTCTTATTTGGATGTGTTCTATATATATATATATATATATAATGTTAATTCCATTTTCCAACTCTAAATGGTGAAATTTTCATACATGCAAACTATAATATATATGATATAACGTGCAAGAAAAAAAAATTAATATACTGTTGGATCAAATTTTAAAATTTTACTAATAAATAAGGTTGTCATATATTTAAAAATATCAATAAAATAAAGTTGTGAAACTTAAAAGTTTTATTTTGATAATATTAAATAATAATCTCTAATATTCAAATTATTACGAAAACTATTACGAAAGTACTAAATCATTGTGCAAAATTATTACTTTCAATATTATTATTATTGTTGTTGTTTGTGAATTCTTAATGGTTATGCTATTTTCGATTCCCTGAGGAATGAGTTTCGTTGACCCAATCAAAATCGTGCCTCCGAAGTTTTAAAACCCGAACTTTTACTTTAATAGTTCTTGTCAAATGCTCAGACAAGAGAAAATCTTGACAAATTTTCTTGAATGATTCTTTGGTTGAGAAGTCATATGAATATTTAATTGAAGTTGACGTCTACGGGTCGGATCGAAAAGGGTGAATTTGTTGACTATTTGAAATTTTTGTTGGAGATCCGATTTTCAAATTTTTAAATAGATCTCAAAATATTAAAATATTAATATTGAATATTTTAAATATATTTTTAAATTAATTTAAAATAAAAATATTATATTAATTACATAATATTTCAGATAACAAGCTTTAGCAATGATAAAAATTGCAAGTTTTGTATCGAAATGGATCAAATTGAAAAAAATAATTAGTTTTATTTTCTTCAGTGCAAGTTAAGGATGCATATTTCATTATTTCTTGAATCTAACAATGTTTGATATTGAATTTCAAATAATACTAACATTTATAAAAAAAGATATATGTAAAGAAAACAAAAGGATAATTAATTAGTTGAGTAATTACCACCTATCTCCATGAATTTGCATCACCATATTTCCCTAAGTTAAAAGTAACATAAATATATTATATCCGGCATTTGTGTTAAAGTTTTTATAATATAATATTCCCAAAAATTATAGGAAAAATTAGACATATAAATTGGTTGATTTCTGCTAGTAAAAATTTTGATATATGAAAGGAGGGATCTGCTTGCATCATACTTACATAATTTTTTATAAGATTAATATTTTAATAAAGTAACTATTAGATTTAGCAATATAATTGTACTTGTTATGCATATAAAGTTTTGAATTGATCTAACATCTCAATTATATCGACCGAAAATATTGGTACTTTCTGTATATATTTAATGGACTAAAGTTTTTTACATCGAATAAAACAGTTAAACAGTTTTAATTTACTTAAAACTCAATATATATAATCTACATAAATTAAAGATAAAATATGATGATCAGATTAAACAAATATGAATCATATATAACATTATCTAAGTATATAAAACTAGTTTAATTTTATAATAATATAAGTAAATTATTCTCGTGTTTGTATATATAAAAAATCCACGCTTAATGAAATTTAAACTCAAAACATAAAATTTTCGAGATTTTTCATTGTCATTGAAAAAATATCTAATATGTCATTGATAATCTCACGCTATTAGTAGATGAAATAATCAAAATTTCTATTAAATGTTTACTAAGAATCATAAATAATAAATAATCTATGAATAGATTTCTCAGACATTCAATTAAAAACATGATTCCTCCTACCATAAAGAGAACCCAGATGTGAGCTCCGACTGTTACATTCTTGCATGGCTTGTAAGAAATGTATATATATATATACACATAAATATATAATATAATATACGAGTTTATTTTTAATATATTGATTAAAATTTTGTTATACGTTTTAATTTTTATTTTTTAATATATTATAAAATTACATATTATTTTATTAATTTAAAATTTACAAATATTAACAAATAAAATGAGATCATTTTTATATAATTTATTTTTTTATCTTAAATTTATCCTTTAGGCTTGGAAGTGTGTGTCCCTAGGTGCGTAAAAGATGTGGGTCATAATAAAATTCATAATAGTAACCTTCACTGTAAGCCCTTTCAAGGCAGTCACATGGTAAGTGGACTGAGAAAAAAGAAAAAAAAAAGGCTAAAGAAAGCTCAAAATAAATTTAATAATTTATATATTTTATTATATTATATATTATATATTTATTTTATTTTATATTTATATTATATATAATATTATTAAATATAACTCAAGGCATCATGTGATTTAAAAAAAAAATACATTTCAAAGCCAAGCAAATGACATGAAATGGGAAAGTTTACAAAGCCAAAGAGCAACATCAGCACGTGAAGGCTGTCATAAACAACAAACCATCAATTTCCTCCTTTAGCTATCATAAATCCGACTGCAAAACCTAGGCAAAATCTTTTTCCTTTCCGCACCCTTCCCAATGATTTTTCATTTTCCGGTTCCCACCAAGCCTATTGTGGTAGCTAGCAAGTGAAAATTGCTACTTGTCGCAACGAGTAGAGTATGGTTATGGCGTTAATAATTTAAAAGTTTTATCTTTTTTTTTTAGGAGAACGGCAGTAAATAATATATTTAAAATATTATATATTTATATATATATATATTTAAATATAATTATCGAAGTTAAAAAATAAATCAACTTTCTATTAATTGACTGTGTGATCGTTAACGGGATCAATCATGCGGAAGATCCAAACAAATTAAGGGCTGGTTCAATTCGTAAAATCCTTCGTTTTGATGTCGTGATTTTGGATTTATACTTTATCAAAGTTTTTTATTAATGTTAATTTTGAATGCACAATTTCTTTAAAGCAAACTTTTTTTTTTTAATCTTGGCACGAAAGGTAAGGCATTCTATTTATCCTGAATTTTTCAAGTAAAAAATTAAACTAGAAATTAGGCAAAATGAATGCAAAGAGGGACAGGTGGCTGGTAGATCTTCAATTTTGATATTTATTTTATATTTGTATATTTGTATATATTATAATAATATTTAAAATATTAAATATTTATATAATTTTAATAAATTAATAATTTATATAATATAAAATTTTAATATATTCATATATTATATTATATCATACATTATTTTTATATTATATTATATTTTATATAATATTTTAATTATTTTTATGTAGTATAATATGTAGCAGCATCTAAACAAAACAAAGGGGGCCAAAGAAATGAAAAGAAAAGGCGGGGGGGTGGGGGAGGAAAAGACAGGAAGGGAATTTGGAGAACACAAATCGAGGAGTCACCCCGAGTCCCCAACCAACCATCCATCACGCTATACGAGCTGAGGTTCGAAACAAATGGAATCAGAAATTAAACGGAGAAAATTTTTATAATTAATTTAATTTGTTTCATGCATTGGATTATTTAATTTAAATAAAATATATTTGATTAAATAATATAATCATTAAATAAAATTAAAAAAATAAAATTTTAAATCTCATTATTTATAAAAAATAAAAAATTAATTTTTTATTAATTGAAATAATTTTTTATCAGTTCACAAATATTTAATTTAAAAAATATTAAATTGAATAAATTTTAATTTTTAATTAAATTGATTCAAGTTACGACCTAATTCAATTTTTTTAGAAATTGTATTTTTTTTCACTTTTGTTTATAGTTAAAAAAAGATAAAATAAAAGAAATTTTGGAATCTCTCATTAAGGGACAGGACCCCTCCCAAAAGAAAAAATCAAAGACACCCAAATCACAAACAAAGGTAAGTTAAGATAAGACCCCACGGCTCAGAGATTTGGTGTCCCACACCCACAGTCTTAACAGTAACAGGTTTTTGAGAGCTGAAACTGTCTAAGGGACACCCCACGACGAGAAAATTCTACAGTACAAGGGGGTGGTTTGGTTTGATGATAAGACTGATGGTCATTTTGACCCCCCTTGTAATGGACACCAAACAAAAGGTCCTTTTTTTGGGGCAGTTCACAGTTGGATATTGACTGGACAACACTAGCAGAATGGCATGTGAACCTTCGGGTCCCAACTCCCAGTACACTTTCATTTCTATGTTTTATAATATGAAATTAATGGACCCAGACGAAAATTTGCCCCATTTTTGTAGCTTCGTTTCGTTTGTCTTTATAGCAAGATAATTATTGTATGATTGTTTTACTGAAATGAATTAAAATTATAATAAAATAATATAAAAATTGAATAAAATTGAAATAAAATAAAATAGTTAAAATAATATTTTGATTTAATAAAATAAAATATTATAAGATTTAAATCTTTGATAAAAGAAATTT
This sequence comes from Adansonia grandidieri, assembly GCA_038382065.1. NCBI lineage: Eukaryota > Viridiplantae > Streptophyta > Magnoliopsida > Malvales > Malvaceae > Adansonia > Adansonia grandidieri. The sequence continues at coordinate 7,280,474 of JBBYHK010000005.1, forward strand.
AAATTTTTTAAAATAATATTTTATTTTTATTAAGATCGAAATAATCATACAGTGGATGAGACATTAAATAGTTATTTTATTATTTTACAGAATAAAATCATAATTAACTATGTTATAAAATAATTATTTTACGAATTAAGCAGTTTTGTTACTGTAACACGCTAAATAAATCTATAATAATAAGCATATTTCGTTGAATCAAATGAGATATTAATATTTTAGACTGATACAATCTTATCTAAATTATAATTTACATAGTAAAAATCTTTTTATTTAAATTTAATTATAAAAATTAATATAAATATAATTTTTAATATTTTAAAATAATAATATAAATTTTTAGATTAATTCAATTCAAACTAGAAAAAATCCCCAAACAGCACTATCCACACCATATTATACGTGTGGGAAACTTCGACATCTATTGAACCAATAAAATATTTTATTAATTAAAAATATAAATGAAAAGGTCACGATAATCCCTGTTACCTGATACATTTTATATTAAGTTTAGATATTTATTTATCCTTTTTTTTTTTTAACTCTAGTATTATCACAAATTTTCTGGTCTTTGATAAAAATTTATTTTATTACTTTTATATATAACTATTAAAATATATAAAAAGTAATAATGAAATAAAAATGATTTATATTTTTAAAATAAAAAAATTGTGACTTCTTTACAATATATATTTTTAAAATAAAATAAATATTTATTAAATATTTAATAAAAAATAAATGTCATAGTGTCAAATTAAAATTTTTTTGCATAAATTTTAAACATCAATTAAATAATATACTTGAGAATATATTGGCAAGAGAACAGAGTTTTATTTTATGTTATTTGATTTTTTTTAAAATTTTTATTAAATATTTAAATATGTATATAAAATATAATTTTTAAAATATTTTTATATAAATAATATATTTTAAATATATATTTATATTTGTCCGTGATCGAAATTCGGATATTTACAAGTTTTAGTACGGAGATCGGGCCATGGCGGCCCTCATGCCAACAGACAAAGTCATGTCATGTCCAAATGAAATGTAATAATGTAACAAAAACCTTTGTCTTTTTAAATTTCTGATTGAACTTTTTCGCGAGTATGTTTAATTAGGTCATGATTGAATTTTTTTTTTTTAAATTTAAATTATTTTTAAATTTATTTTATTATTTAAAAATTATTTTTATTAAATAAATAATAATTTAAATTAACTTAAATTTAATTAAAAAATATTATTAAAATTCAAATAAATCTGACCGAGCCAGATTATTATACAGATTTACTTCAAAATTTACTGTGTGCGAGTGCAAGGACTCTCTTTTTCTAACTGTTCCTTTTCCTGCTCTGCTGTGTCTCTCTCAACTCTCTGTATCATCCATCACGTGACTCTCTCTATCTATCTCTCTATCTCTCTCTCTCAGAGTTCTCTTTTACGCCCAGAGAGAAAGAAAAAGGTAACTAAGCATAGCAAACTACAACAAACCCAAAAAGGCAAACCCTTTTCTTTTTTTTTTTTTTAGCCTTACTGAAAAGAGAAAGAGCTTTCAATGAGCTGAGTATGAAGCTTACTCATTCATTGTCTCTCCTCCTGTCATTTTAAACAAAGGGAAAAAAACCAAACAAAAACTGAGAAAGAAAGTGAAGAAACATAGTAAAACAGCAAAAGGGTGTCTCTCTATTTCTTTACATTTTTTTTCTTTTGCAGTGATTCTACTCTTTCAGCTCAGTGTGTTTTGGACTTGAGGTGCATACAAAAAGAGAAAAAGAGAAGAGACAAATATATATAATTTTAAAGGTTTTTTTTTTCTTTTTGAGAGAGTTTGTTTGTGGATATAAAGAAAGAAAATGCAGCAGCACCTGATGCAGATGCAGCCTATGATGGCAGCTTATTATCCCAACAACGTCACTACTGATCATATTCAACAGGTCCTCCCTTCCTTTCCCCTTACCTTTATTTCTCTCTTCCAGTTTCTTCTATCTGCTTTTGATCACTATCTATGTGATGCTTTTACAGAGTATTTTTTTTATCTTCTTAATGTTCGTTATTTCTGCTTTCTTTTTCTTTTTTCACCTCTTTGAGTAGTGAAAGATTAATGGAAGCTGTATTCTTTTTTTTGTTGCTTGTAAAACCTATTATCTTTCTCCGTTTATTTGATGACTGTTGGTATGTGGGTTTCAAAAGTTTATATATCTGGTTTTCATGCTACTAAGGAGAAACATTTAATGGCAATTAGTAGGTTATTATTGACAGTTTTTAATTTTTTTTTTTCATTCTGAAATTTGCGGGCATTTGGTATACGAGTTTGGGTTTTTGTCATTTTGAGATTTACTAATTATCTTCAATGGGTTTGGTTTTGGGAATTTTTTTTTTCCATTTAATAGGCTTCATATATATTTTACTGTTTATTTCTTTCTAGATGTTTCTTTTAGGTAAAGCTGGTTCTTATTGATCAGCAATTTAGCACCATGTGGTGCTTCATCCTAACTGTTTACTGCAAGACAATGCTACTTCTAGCATATCAATTAATCCTGGAAGAAACTTTTGCTTATTGCTAATCAACTAAGAAAGTTTATTCTTTTTTCTTGGATAGCATCATTTATCAACTATGTGGATCATAATATGAAGATTTCATTTGTTAAAATTTCCTTCTATCTTTGCAGTCATTAGCGAAGTATGAGATGCCGAGTCACGATCTTCATGACCATCAGGTTTAAATTACTCAGAAAAGAAGTTTAAGTGATTAGCTAGTGAACTAGAAACAATACCAAAAGAAGTGAGAAGATTCTTCTACTCGGGGCTGGCGGCATATATCATTCTATTGTCGAACCGCAATAATAAAATACAAAAAGTCCAGTGAAAAAGTGAAAAAAAAAAAACCTAGCGTATACAGAGTTAGCTGGAAATGGTTATTGTAGTGAGTTTTTGTTCTGTAATTTGATTTTATATTTAAATGAGCTTCTCTAATAAAACTCTAGGCTTAGGGTAATGGGAGTTTCTCAGGAGAACATGGGTGTTTCCGTCTTGGGAATTGCGAATGGGAACTCTTTTCTTGTTGGTAGTGATGAAACTTGTTGAACTTGTTCAGCTTGGGATTGTTATGCATGGAAAATTTTCGAATTGTTTTGTTACCTCACTCCTCTTGGCCCCATGACTTTAGTTCTAAATGCTTTTCTGGTAGTGGTCCTCCAGTAGTTCCATTCGACACATGACCTGATACGTCCTTTGCTTGCCTGTTTATGTGGTCCTTTCTCGATAATCGTTTATATGTGGTCCTTTCTATATCTTTTCATATTGTCCTAACGTGTTTCCTTGAAACGCGACACTCTTTATAACCTAATCTGTCGTTCGGAAAACAAACACAGCATCCTATTAGTAGTTTGGATGAAGCATGTGAGAGGGAATCTTATTAATGTACATAAATATGTTCTTAATTTCTTATATAGCTGGTTATTTGAAATATTTGGATTAAGGTAAATTATATGATACTTACATTTGGTTACCTTTTAAAGAAAATCCTCGGTTGCTTTTTTGTTTTCATTGGATTTGCAGTTACTTTCACTCATGATCTTGGTACTCATCCCCCCCGCCCCCCAAATTATTGTTCTGGTGATGCTGTTTGAATTACTTAAAACTGTTTATGGATCAGATGGTTGTTGTGTTGATTGTTGTCAGAAAGAACTTCCACTGGGATTCGAAAACCGTATTTATTGCATCTTCTTTCCAATTTATTGTTATATCTTTCTTAATTTGTTTCAATGACTTCATTTTGATGCATGCAGTATCTAGATGAGAACAAGTCATTGATCTTAAAGATTGTTGAGAGCCAGAATTCTGGGAAATTGAGCGAATGTGCTGAGTAAGTGCTAATTTTTAGTCTCTAAGATTGATCGAATTTGGCTGTTGGGTAATTTTTGTTCCCTTGACTTTCAATATCTGATGCTCAATGGCTTGTTATAACTTATAACCGCATCTCTAAGTAGTTTCTGAATTTCTACTGTCCTGGCAAGAGGTTTGGCGAATAAGTTTTATTTGATAATTGTGAAGTCTCACTGAAGTAATAATGGTTTTGAATCCACCAGAATTTGCTAAGATGCTGATAGAAGTCTGAGAATTTGGTAATTGTAATTAAAACAGCTCTTAATAAATCAGTACATATTAAGGTTCTGTGTGACCTTTCAACTCAATTCTTCTATTTGGTGCAACACAGATAATCTTACAAATCAGTGCATATATAATATAAGCCAACCATAAATTGTAAAGATATTTGTGGTTGAGGCCTCAGAAGAGTTGCTAACTAGCTTTGGTTGTTGCAGGAACCAAGCAAGGCTGCAGCGAAACCTCATGTACCTGGCTGCAATTGCAGATTCTCAACCCCAACCACCCACCGTGCATGCGCAGGTGCAAATCTCATTTCTAGGTCCCTTGGACAATTTTCTTTTTCTGTGGGATTTAAGAGACCATAAAATCTGAAATTTAGAATCTCTATCCTAACCCACCCTCTGGCCAATCAGCACCCGAACACTTGGCTCAGGTGGCTGGAAACTGTAAATTAATTGATACTAAGGCCATTCAGGCTTGATTTTTTTAAGAGTTTTCAACTGATACTTTTTAACTTCAATCTCAGAATGCCTTGATAGGCAGATTCATAACTTTAATCACTTTTTACATAAAATTTTGCTGGACCTCTTTCAGATAGGAGATTTCCTAATTGTCTCTGTCATTTGTTTGTAGTTTCCTTCCGGTGGTGTTATGCAGCCAGGAGCTGGACACTACATGCAGCACCAGCAAGCTCAACAGATGACGCCACAATCACTATTGGCTGCACGGTCCTCAATGTTGTACGCTCAGCAACCATTTTCGGCACTGCAACAACAAGCATTGCATGGCCAGATTGGCATGAGCTCTGGCGGAAGCGCAGGCCTTCACATGCTGCCAAGTGAGACTAGCACTGCAGGTGGCAGCGGTGGAGCACTTGGGGCAGGAGGGTTTCCTGATTTTGGACGCGGCTCTTCTGGAGAAGGTATGCATGGTGGCAGGGCAATGGCAGGTGGAAGCAAGCAAGACATCGGGAGTACTGCTGGCTCAGCTGAAGGTCGTGGAGGAAGCTCTGGAGGTCAGGGTGGTGATGGGGGTGAAACCCTTTACTTGAAAGCAGCTGATGATGGGAATTGAAAGGTAACAACGGTCGGACTCAAGCCTCCGTTTTACAATCTGGATTTAGTTAAGGAAAAATCAATGTTAGGACTTAGCCTCTAGATCTTTCGGCTTCCATGTTTTCTCGAGTGTGAGACACTGCATCTTACGGTAATCTAACAATTAAATTTGTGGGGTCTCTCATGTTTCTACTTTCCTTGTTTATGTTCTACTTTAATGTGGCTATGATTCAGTTTTCACTATGACTCTGTTTGGACCAATGTTTTACAGAGATTGGATAAGACAACATTTACATATTCGAACGCATATAAGCTAAAATCAAGAGACTTGAGTTATTGAAATCAGTTTTCGTAAATCTTTTAATTATGAATGTTATATATGGATGAGATCATAATGAAAACTCGATAAAATTTTTGTAAGATTTTAAAATCAAATTGCTTGGTATATACGGCAAAACTTTAAGGCCTATTACATCGTTTAAAATATATTTTCATAATGAAATAATTTAAGAAATTAATCTTATATTAATTTTTATAATTAAATTTAAAATAAAATTTTTATTAATTAAATAATGATTTGAAGTTGAATTTAAAATAACATGTAGTTCAATTCAGATTGAACATGCGGAGTTGATAATTCGATGCTTACATAAGCCAAACGAAATTAGCACGTAGGACCATAATTTTGATACCTCTTAGCACCATATTTTCAAACTAGGTATACAACATACCAATATTAATAAATAGCTTACAAGCATGCATATAAGAAAAATACAGCCACTATATATAAAAAATTTATTGAAGATATATATATATATATCATTTATATATAAAAGTATGAATTCCAAAAGTATTAAAAGTGATCAACGAAAATATCCTTTAAAATTTTAAAATTTTTTAGAATGCTATCTTATTTAAATATGTAATTTTACTAATTTATTTAAATTTAATTTAATAAATAATTTAAAAATAAAGTCTTCATGTTATTAATCTAATTTAAAATTAATAAAATTTTTCTATTTAAATATGTAATTTTATTAATTAATTTAAATTTAAATTATTAGATATTTAAAAATAGAATCTACATGTTATTAAATGAATTTAAAAATTTTAATTAATAAATATTTAAAAATAGGGTCTACATGATATTAGTCTACTTTAAAATTAATAAAATTTTCCTATTTAAATATGTACTTTTTTTAATTTATTTAAATTTAAATTAATAAATATTAAAAAAAGAGCTCATATGTTATTGAATGAATCTAAAATTAATAAACTATCTTTATTTAAATATGTAATTTTTATCAATTTATTTAAATTTAAATCAATTAAATATTAAAAAAATCCACTTAAAATTAAACTATTTTAATGAAAATATAGACTATTTTAAAGTTAATAGAGCATCAAGTTTTAAAACCTACAAATTATGAATAATTAGGTAAATTAATAAATTTATCCTACCTAAT
>JBBYHK010000005.1:7294775-7307880 GCA_038382065.1 Adansonia grandidieri
GCTCATACGGATTCTTTGTGCATTGAAGTAAAAGTCGTCCATCTTGATCAACAATGGCTGGAGGTATGTTTAATTAAATTTATTACATGGATTTTTCAAAATTTTGGGGGATGACAGGAGTGACCGCTGTTTTCGAAATTTTGAGTGATGACAAGAGCCACCACTGCGTACAAGGTCTTTGAAAAATTATATTTTCGTACTCATATCAAGATATGTATTAAATATAAAAATATAAATACTTTAAAAAAATAAAAAATCAAAGCAACATAGATAACCCTAAACATAATCTTTTCTGTAAAAAAAATTTATATATATATATATTTAAGTATACATAAATTATTAAATCTATAAGAGAAGTATGTGATTCTGTCAATACTATATTTCAGGTATTAAAACGCTTTAAGCATAATTTAACATTAATTTTCTAGGTGTAAATATTCTCTGACCATAATAATAATAATAATAATCTATTGATATTCATCAACGTGAGACATGAGCTTAGAAATCTTTGTCCGAGCTTTCAATTGTATTCATGTCTTCCTCATTCAAGTGAACCCCTTTCTACTATCTTCTTCTGCCATGATTAAATTTATCAATTTATATATTCATATCATATTTATTTTATTGTATTATAAATATATTTAAAATATTTTATATTTATATAAATATTAATATGTTAATAATTATATTAAGATATTTGTATATTCATATTATTTTTTATATCATATCATATTTTAATTATCATATACATATCTTTTTATGATTAATATTCATCTAAGTTTAACCACGACAACAATTATAATGACCGAAACCTGGCCCTAGAGCTTGACCAAGACAACTTTTCTTTTGGATACATATAAGGAAAAGCTAAGGCTCATGGAATCATTTAATTGGGAATTAAGGTCAATTATTATAAAGTCCGGATGTTAATAGACATTATATTAGAATTATTTTATTATCATCTTTAGAAAAGCTTTACATTTAATATATTATTTTTATTGGATTCAAAAAAAATAATATATTAATTATAATTTTTTAAAATAAATATCATTTTAATTAGTGTCATTGAATATTGGTTAATTTTTCTTTTTATTACATTATGATTAAATATCAAATTTTGTTATTATGCCTTCAATTTCTTTGATTTTTTACCCCAAAAAAATAGAATCGTGCATCGGCACAGGAATTGTTGCTAAACCATAGTAATAATGGGTATCATTACCCTATCTCTTGTGTTAAAAAATCGGATCGGACCAAAATCCATTGTTTATTTAGTTCAACATATAATAAAATAAAAAATTCTTTGAATAGGTAAAATATCAATTGAAACAATAAAAAATTGATAAAAAAACCCCAAAAAATATGGAAAAAGAAAACTAATTTTAAACTTATTTTTTAATTTTTAAAATATTATTATATATTATGAGAGTTAAATTTGTAACCCCTGAATCTATATCAAACATTATATCATTCAATCAATACATATTTTTATTAAATATTTATTATATTTAATATTTATTTAATATTTAAAATTTTTTAATATAACTAATCAGTTTAACTAATCAAACCAATCAGATTGATTGAACCAATAATTAAAAAAATCTCACCTATTTGATTTTTTATCTAACTTTTTTGAACATCGTCGAACCCTTGACTTCAAAATCACAAAGTGAATGGAACGAGGGCTTTCTTGTTAACCATGCCACTTCGTATTGTTAGAGACTAGTATGAATTTTAAACGAAATCACATGAAATTAGACTAATTCAACTTTGATCCACGAAATTAAAATCGGTTCTCACAATTTTTTTTTCAATTTTTTACCAATTCAACAATATTTTAAACAGTATAAAAAATTTTTAATTTTATAATATATATTAGATCGAACGTATCATCGATTTTCATTTAATCATTTTGATCGACCTATTTATTCAATTTTTTTAATCATCTGACTTCCTATTTTGAGAGACTAGTATGAATCACTATGGATCTAAAAATGTTGCAAAAATCACATCAAATAGACTAATTAAACTTGGATTTATGAAAACCGATTTTAATGAATTTTCTTTTATTTTTACCGATTCAATCGAATTTTTATCTAATTAAAAAATTTTTAATTTTATAATATATATCAAATTAAATAAATTATTAATTTTTTATTCAACCGATCCCTCCGATTTGATTTTTTTAACCATGGCACTTCCTATTGTGGGAGACTAGTATTGCAAAATCACATGAAGTGGACTAATTCAACTTTAATTCACCAAAGTTAAGTTTAGATGGAAACTTTAGTTATTTTTTGGCGTTCAAGGTCCGTGTATTTGCCTTAGACTTCCTCTTCATTCAAAAACTAAGTCTTCCACCGCGGCTTTTTAACAGTCAAACATCGATCAAATATCTTTTCAGATTATCAAATTTCTTATATAAATCTATGAACACTAACCCAAAATTTTTTGTATCAAAGAAACCCAAATCAATACTTCAAATTTCTTTTCATAATCCCAAACTAATTAATTAATGGCTTCTTTTATGGTTACTAAGTTATCTGTTCCATTCATTTTCGCCATTGTTTTCTTACTTAGCTTTCAACATGCTTTAGCGACGAGGCCTCTAGATGATGGTGATTATGCAGATCGAGTGCCATCATCATCATTCAACGGAAATCTCATCGTTCAATCACTTCCAAGGGGTCCGGTGCCACCTATGGCTGGAAATCCATGCACGAATATACCCGGACGCAGCCGCGGACGGTGCACGTTGACCCAAATGAACGCCGTGGGTAGCGGCAGTAGTAGTGGACGAGTCGCTGCTTATCATGCACCGCCGGCGTTCCCTGAGTTCGTCATCAAATTTGGTGCTGCTTCCGCCGGTACTAATGAGACTGATCAAAAATAAGATTCTTTTCCAACATCTTGATTTTTTTTAATTGTAATTTATTACATTTTTCTTAGGTTCAACCATTTCATAGGCAAAAATAAAGTATTGGTTTTGAAACCCATCTCAAACAATAATAGTTATCAATTCAACACAAAATTGATACATCTATCGATACGATACTGATTACTTTGTAAACAATATCAAATTTAAAATTTTATTCAATTAATAAATATATTAATTTTAATTTATATTAATTATGAAATATATAAATATTAATATAAAATATTTATTAATATATTCCAAATGGTAAAAGAATTTTTTGATATAGCTCAAGCTTGATTTGAGTAAGCAAAAATTTTTTTGTTATGCATACCCAAAACCATAAACATGCTCGTGGGCTAAGCAAGATTGGCTACAATCTCAATTTTTTTCAAATCACTTACCCAAGCCCGACAATGGCCTATTTTATTGTTTAAAAAAATATTAAAATATTATTTTATATTAATATTTATATATTTTTATAATTAAATTTAAATAAAAATTAAATTAACAGTTATTTGAATCAAGCTGAATCAAATTATCAAATTATATATCCAAATTGATCCAAAATAAATTAAACCAAACGAATTACTCGACCTCCTCTACCAACTTATAAATACCTCAAAATATTTATTTAACACATCATCTGTAAAATATTTAAACCCATCAATAAAAAAATAGAGTTAACCCATTAAAATATATTTAAAATATACTAATAAAAAACAAAGTAATGATCTATAAAGTACAAAAAGTATTATGAAAGTAAAGCATTATCCAAAAGAATGACTTTTAATATTTTTTATTATTATTAATTTTTGTGAAATTTTAATGGTTTATACTATTTTCGATTAATTTTCAAATCGAAATTAGTTTTCATACTTTATTGACCCAAGCAAATCAGTTCCGTCCTCCCCACTCCCCAACTTGAGAATACTTGGTTGAAGTTTTAAAACCTAAATCTTTAGATTTCTGATTTTATATTAATTAATATTCGATTGATTTTGCGTTAATTAAAATTCAATTGATCGGTTTAAATTTTTTAAAAAAGATAATGTTTTTTTTTTAAATAATTTTTAGAAGCTATTTTAAATGTTAGTATTATTGATTAATTTTAATTTTTTTTAAAATATAAATGATTTTTATTTATAAAAATTAATTTTTATAAAATATTTTAAAATGTTATTGTTGTTGTTGTTGTTATTAGTATTACATTATTTTGTTATCATGTAGCTAAATAATTTTGTAATCCGTAACAAAATCAAGTATCTCCATAAAAAAATTATAATCTTGCCGCAATTGTAACTAAATAACAACCTTATTATTTTATGTATAATATATCTAGTAATTTTTTAATTAAAAATATTCGATTATGCGTAATAGATATCTGCATGGGCTAAGTCAAGTTGCGAATCAAATTGTTTGCCAAAATCCGAAAAGCATGTATTATTATTATTATTATTATTCAAAATATATTAAAAAAACTAAAAACCACTTTAATTGATTTGAAAATTAATTACTCTATATATTTCTTTAGTGAAAATATTAAAGGCGCACATTTCATGAATCTAAAGATATTTGATATTGAATTCAAAAAAATTTTAATTAAGTGGAAATTTCAAATAATACTAACATTATAACATTTGAAGATAATATGTAAAGAAAACAAAAGGATGAAAGAACATTTATAAAATAAATAAATATTTTATTTATTAAACAATAATTTAACACTAGGTCGGATCATCCCAAATTAAAAAAAAAAAAAAAAACTAGACCTACTGAATTTGAACTAACAACCCAATCCTTTAATATATTTAATCGAAATTAATAACTCAACTTGAGAAAACTATAAGACGTTAAAAATAATTAAAATATGATATAATATAAAAAAGATAAACATGGTTCAACCATAGGAGTATATTAAAATTTATATATATATATATAATATAAATTATTAATATATAAATATTTATAAATAATATATTTTAAACATAACTATAATAAATAAATAAATAAATATAATATAAATACATATATTTTTTATACGAGAAATGTTAACTAGTGCCTAGATACGGAAACTGTTAAGGTTCTAAAAATGAAATGAATAATTATTAAGGTTCTTTTTTATGAATTCATAAAAATGATCGGTTAGATAAAAACTTCTTCTTAAAAGAAAAAAAAATATTTAATAAATGTTTATAAATACCCATTAACTCAGATAGCTGAATATAAGAGACAATGGGAGACTTACACCCCTCGGCTCCTAAACTTCTTTAATTTTTAAATTTTTTTTAAGATAAAAATAATAAAATATTATCTTAATTTTTAAAATTTATATTTTAATTTTAATCTAATATAAAATTTTTTATTTTGCGTGTACGAAGCTCGTATCCTCCTTCATGTTTACAGGCGGACAAAAATGGCAGCAAGGCCTGTCGGCATCTAAGCAAAGGTAGCAGAAAAGCAATTGAAAAGATAGGATTGGAATATAGAGTACACAAATCGATGAGACACCCTAACCACCCATCATGTTGGGGCAGCCGGGAGCATCAAATAATTTCCACTATTTTTGTTGACTTCACCGCCATATATTTATTTTTTTAAAATTTTATTATATATTTTTATAATTAATTTAAATAATTTTTATGATTTAAAAGAATAATTTAATTTAAATTAATTTAATTTAATTAAAAATATTATATTTAAATTCGTGTCGATGTTGGTAAGACGAATCTTGAGTAGATTTATTTTTCATATATACTTTTAATTTTTTTTTAAATCTTTATCTAAATTATTAAAAACTCATTTAGAATCTGTCAGAAGCGCCCTTCCAAAAAAGGCTGAGACGAACACAACCCACAAACGAAGGTGAGTTATAATTTTTAACGTTAGGGAAAGCCATGGCTCGGGGGTTTGGTGACCGACAGGGTGCTTATAACAGGGTTTCAAAACTGAACTACCAAAAACCCAAATAGGTGAATGGTAAAATACACTAACGTTTGTAAAGTTTAATTTCGTTTAAATTTATTATTAGAGAGAGAAAATCGTATATTTTTAAATAAAAATAATTTTAAATCATAAAATAAATAAAAATATTTGAATAAAGATAGGGAAAAAAAATGCTTAATGCCAAATGCGATGGTCGCCCCACCAACCACACAAAATTCATTCTACAGTACGAAGGGTTTGGCGTGGTTTTGATAAGAAATGGGGTCACTTTGACCTTACTAATAATGGACATGGAAGTTACTATTTAAGCCAGTTGGAAATTGACTGGACAACATTAGCAGAGGCATGTGCGCCTTTTCAGGTCTCAATTTCTAATGATAATTGTTGATGATTTTCTGAGTTGATTGATGAGAAGGCTTTATGATAGGAATAATAATAGACTGTGTAGATTAAAATATTTATAATTATTTAATTTATTTTTTATATATATAAATATTATGAATTTAAATAATATTTAGATTCAGATATTATAATTATTAACTCATGGATATATATTAGTTAAATCTGTACTATTCATGCGAATAACATATTCAAATATTCAAATCTACTATTTAAATTCGTTTTTGTAAAATGTTGAAAATTTATATTTCATGTAAGAATCAAACCATGGCTTATTGAATTCAGATTTTTCTTTTTGGTAATTGAATATTTGATGGATAATGTTATTTAATTCGAATTCAGATTTGGACAGTAACATGCAGGTTTAATGCTAATAATAAACGAATTCGAATTTTAAAATAATTGTATAGATTTGAATTGAGATATTACAAAAGTTACTGATATTCGATATATTACGATCCTAAGTTTATGATAGGAAGGATGCTTGATTAAAAGGCTTTAAGGATCGGATCAAGCAGAACAAGATCCATAATTATATAATAAATTTAAAGGACGTCATAGATAATTTTTCAATGTATACTCTAATATCTAAGTTAGTTGAAATTTATAAATGAAGAGAATACTAAAAAAAATACTTTATATACCTCTCTCAAGATTATCGGTCTGGCTGTGATCTCGTGCCTCATTTTGGTTCATACATCATAACTGATCAAATTATTTATGGATAGATGTTGTTTCGCTTCCAAAACTTCTTGGGCTTTGATTGTTGCCAGATCCGACACTAACATATTATGGATATAACAATAAGAATAATAAATTGAAATTAATCAATTAATTAGGATTTATTCAATTGGTAATTTCTTATAGTTTTGATTGTAATATCTAATTTAAAGAACGTATTTCTAGTCATTGTTGATTAAACGATCTTGCTCCAAGTATATGAATACGAAAACCTATATAAGCCTTATAGTCTATTTTTTTTCTCGATAAAATTACTTTATAATGATCCATAGGCAATTTCTATAGATTAAACTGGAGACCTATGCTAAAAGACTAATTAGAGTTGTATCTTACCATCAAGTAGTCTGTATTTTAATTAGTTATTAAAGTAGAGTCTAGCTCTTATCATTAGAATAGTTAATCTAAATATGATTTACTATTAATTAAAAAATTTATCTCGATCTACTTAATTAGTATGTGAGCCACATAAAATCCAATATTGATAGTATGATAATTTTATTAATGATTTTTATTGATGTTATTCAAAATATAAATCTTTTGTGAAAATGTTAGATGAGGTTCAAGCTCATTCCAATTTTATTTTTAAAGTTTGTACACAATTTAAGATAAAAAAAATTGAATTACTTGAACTTACTTGATTAGACTCGTTTATTTAGTAAAAAATTAGCTTAAAATTTTCAAGTTCAATTTTAAACTTAATTATTTGTTCATGAGTTTGATTTCAAGTTTAAATTGATATTTTTAAATACTAATTAAAAATAAAAAAATTCAATTAAACCTGTAAATTACTCGAGTTAAATATTAAAATATTCAAATTTGATTAACTAAATGACTTAAATTTTTTTAAACTTGGTTCGATAATAATCAAATTAAATTAAAATTTTTTAAATCAAACTTAAATAATTTATGAGTATATACGTTTCGTTTAAATGCTAAGTCTATTTCTATCCGATATAGAAAGATGCACGCGCAGGAGAAGGTGGGAAAGAGGCGAGTGGTGGTGTAGAGAAGTAAGAAACATGGAATCTATGACGACTTCCAAACGTCACTTAAAAATATATATTAGTTAAAAAAAAAGAGAGAAATTGAGGTTTGGAGTTTGAACCAATGTCGTCTAAATCAAGCGACAGAGTCATGTCCAAATGTATTCTAATGTAATAAAAAATCTCTCTTTTTTTTTTCTTGCTTCAAAGTTCAAATTTATTAGGTTTAAAGATTTAAATTAAGATCTTAACCTAATATTAGACATATCATTTTTTATTTGAATTTAATAAATTTAATTAATTCATTTAAATTTAAATTTAATTTAATTTTATTTGGTAAAAAAGTTATTAATATAGAATCAATCAATCCAAATTTAAAACGATAGAATTCGATAATCTCGAGTGTTAAATCTAATTGATTCAAATTATTTAACTTAAATTTTAAATTTGATTGATCTCGAATTCGATAAATCTAAATATTAAATCTGATTGACTTGAATCTAGTTAATCTGAATGTTAAATTTAATTGATCCAAACCTGAAATTATTTAAACTTAGAATGATATGAACCCAATTAATATAAATATTAAACTTGATTGATTTAAAATTAAAATAACTTAATTCTAAATAACTTAAAATCCAATTAATTTTAACTAAAAAAACTTAAATAAAAATAATTCGAAATAAACTTCATCCGTTGAATTGATAAGTCTATCTAATATTATTGTTGTTCTTTTGGGATTTAGTTTTTTAACTGTCAATATATCTACGAAAATAGTATCAATAGTTTTTGTATTTACAATAAATATAACACAAAACGATAAAAATGCCTTCCGAATCCGTAATTTAAATCTCTGCAAGCACCTTCTCTTTTCCTACTGTTCTTTTTTTTTTTTTTTTCCTGCAAGACTTTCTCTCTCAACTCTCCGTATCATCCATCACGTGACCCTCTCTCTTTCTTTCTTTCTTTCAATTCTCTCTTACGGACATAGAAACATAAAGGTAAGCAGCTGAACAAATAAAAACCCAAAAATCTAAACCCCTTTTTGCTGAACTCAAAAACATAAATAGAAGGAGAGCTTCCAAAGAGCTGAGTGAGAGAGAAAAAGCTCATCCTTAATTAGTTGCATCTCTTCTGTCATTGTAAACTGAGAAAGAGAAAAAAAAAAAAAAGCAGCAAAAGGGTATATCTCTATTTGTTGTCTCATTTTGCTGTGATTCTACACTCTTTCAGCTCAGTGTGTTTTGGAAGTGAGATTTTCTTTCTCAATAGTAATAGATAAAGAGAAAGGGAGACAGATATATATATATATATATATACTTATAATTTTCTTTTCTTTCTGAGAGACAAAATGCAGCAGCACCTGATGCAGATGCAGCAGCCCATGGTTTCGGCTTATTATCCCAGCAACATCACTACTGATCATATTCAACAGGTCCACCCTTCCCTTCCCTTCCCCTTCCTCTTTCGTGTCGTTGATCTCTTTCTCAGAGAGTTTTTTTTTTCCGTTTTATTTTCTTTGATTAGTGAAAGATTAATGGAAGCCTGTAATCTTCTTTTTATTGCTTTGTAAAAGCTACTATTGTCTTTCTCCTTTTGTTCGACTGTTGGTAAGCTTTTAATTGTTTGCATACAAATATATACATATATATATATGTATATATTTGTTTTAATGTTGCCAAGGAGAAGTTTTTTATGGCAAGTTTGAAATTTACAGGCCCATGGTATAGATGGGTTTTGGGTATTTGTCATTTTGAGATTTACTATAATTATCTTTAATAGGTTTAGTTTTGGGATTTGTCTTTAATTTTTAGAGTTACTGGGGTTCTAATATGTCTTTAAAGCCAATGGTTCCCAATCAGCAATTTGTGGCTATCATTTTCTGATATAGCCATCCCCACCCCATGGAAGAGTGTTTTTTTTTTTTTTTTAAATTTGTTTAATTAACCCTGCAACAAACTTAGCTTAATGTTTGGCTAGTAACTAAAGGCTATTAGCATCAATGTTATTCCGACTTTTCATTGAAGTACTTATATCCTATACATATTTAGACATGTGTATGGGGTACAAAAAAATTGAGCATACTTATGTCAGACGCGTACATGTAATCTGACACTCACCCTGAGTCCAAGTAACATAGATTGGCACATTTAGTCCTGTTCTGTACTTTGATTCTACACTTAAATGTGTTTCTTTATTACAACTCTAGGGAGTTGGTAATGAATGTTTCTCCGGAGAATATAGATGTCAGGACTCAGGAATTGCGAATGCAAACTCTGTTCTCATTTATAATGAAGAACTTGTTCAGATTAGGATTGTTTTGGACGGAAAATTTTCAGAGTTCTTTTGTTACTACACTTCTCTTAGGCCCCCATGACTTTAGTTCTTATTCTAAATGCATTTCTGGTATTGCTTCCTCCACTGGTTCCATTTGACATAAGACTGTTCGGTATGTCATATGCTTGTTTATGTAGTCCTTTCTTAATGATTTCGTTTATCGGTGGCCCTTTCTTGATGATTTCGTTTATCGGTGGCCCTTTCTGTATGTTCTCATGTTGTCCCAATGTGTTTTGCTGAAATTAAAATGGCTTCCTACTAATAGTTTGGATGAAGCATGTGAGAAGGAATCTTATTAAAGTACACAAATATGTTCCTATATAAGTTGGGGCATTTGAAATCTGGCTTTTGGACCTAGAGTTTGTTAAGTTAGTTCGCATAGCCATCTTTAAGAGACGGTAATTAGCAAGTTTGTAGTTCGAAACCCGGCATTCGCAACCCCTTTCCCCCATCCCCAGACTGCCGCTGCTGATGAACTTAGTATGCTCGCCCTCCCCTTAAGATTGATTATGAATCAAAACAGTTGTTGGCTTGATTGATGTCGGAAGGACTTCAACTAGAATTCTAAAAATGTATATTTACATTGCACTATTCTTTCCAATTCATTGTTACATCTTTTTCTTAATTTGTTCAATTACTTTCACTTCGATGCATGCAGTATCTCGATGAGAATAAGTCATTGATCTTAAAGATTGTTGAGAGCCAGAATTCAGGGAAATTGAGTGAATGTGCCGAGTAAGTGCCTGATTTTCAGCCTCTAATATCTTATCAAATTTGGCTTTTGGCTAATTTTTTGTTCCCCTTGGCTTGCAATATCTGATGCTCAATGGCCTGTTATAAATGCATCCCTAGGTTGCAATATCTGACACTCATATCTGAGTTCAAGTAACTTAGGTTTTGAATCCACTAGAATTTGCTAAGATACTGGTACAAGTCTGAGAATAATTGTAACGAAAACAAATCATAATAACCTGTGCGTATTACAAATCTGCATTATCTTTTAACTCAACTCTTCGATTTGGCACAATGCAAATGATCGTAAGAATCAGTGCTTATCTAATATAAGTCAAACTGTAAACGTAAAGATATTTGTGGTTGTAGTCTTGGAAAGGTTACTAACTTGCTCGGATATTGCTGCAGGAACCAAGCAAGGCTGCAGAGAAATCTCATGTACCTCGCTGCAATTGCGGATTCTCAACCCCAACCACCCGCCGTGCATGCTCAGGTACAAAATCCCATTTCTTGATCCCTCCGACAGCTTTCAACATTGCATCTTAAATTCAGAATCTCTATCCTAACCTCTCTGTTGGCCGATCAGCACATGAACACTGCTTAGGTGGCCAGAAACTGTAAATTAATTGATACTAAAGCCATTCATACTCGACTGTTTTTCGATCAGATGTATGAAAACCAAAAATTTGAGGGGCTGCACTATTTCAGCTATGCTGCTAGTAAGTCTTCGTTTAAAAAATCTTGCCTTTCCGAAGGGGCTAAACATTGATACAGAGATAAACAAGCATTTCTAAGTTCTTCAAGATGTTTTATATTTATTTTTGTTGGATTCTTTATTATTTCTTGCAATATTTGTCCTAGTCGAAGGTGAATCTTGAAGGACCTTATATCTCTTCTGCTGTAGAATGGTTAGCTTTTCCGATTTCTGCCATTTTTAATGCATTTAACTTCTATCCGCCAGATATTATAAAGTAATACTTGCTAGGCAAATTAATGATTGTAAACACTTTTACATTAAGATTTCACCGGACCTCTTTCGAGTAGTAGAATTCGTGATTGTCTTTGTTGATTGCTTGTAGTTCCCTTCCGGCAGTATCATGCAGGCGGGGGCCGGACATTACATGCAGCACCAACAAGCTCAACAGATGATGCCACATTCGCTTATGGCTGCCACACGGTCCTCCATGTTGTATTCTCAGCAACCATCTTTGGCCCTGCAACAACAGCAAGCAGCATTGCAGGGTCAGCTCGGAATGAGCTCTGGTGGAAGCACAGGCCTTAACATGCTGCAAAGTGAAGCTAGCACTGCAGGTGGCAGTGGAGGAGCACTTGGGGCTGGAGGGTTTCTGGATTTCGGGCATGGCTCTGCCGGAGAAGGCATGCATGGTGGCAGGGCAATGGCAGGTGGAAGGAAGCAAGATATTGGGACTGCTGGGTCAAATGAAGGTCGCGGAGCGAACTCTGGAGGTCAGTCTGGTGATGGGGGTGAAACCCTTTACTTAAAAGCAGCTGATGACGGGAATTGAAAGGTAAGAGTAATGGACGTAAGAGTTAGTTAGAAAGATCGAAAAAATCTGAAAACTCGAGAAAATTTCTGGCTCAAGGAACTCGTTCATGATTCGAAAAGCAAAGTTAGGACTTAGCCTCGGACCTCTTGGCTTAGTGTTTTCGAGTGTGAAACAATGCATCGTATGGTTAATTTAACATGTAAATTTGTAGGGTTTCATGGTTCTAATTGCCTTCTTTATATGTCACTTTGAAAAGAGATTCCAGAAGCTGGAATTTGAACTTTCGAATTTGATGAATGTCTTCTTTAACTATACTATGCCTTGGGTTCTCTTTCTTTTCGTGTCTATTAGTGAGAGTTTCATATTTAAAGTCAACCGCAGGAATTCTAGTTATAGCAATAATTTATGCTAAAAAATATTTTAAAAATATATATTTTTAAAAATAATTATGTGACTATTTTTTAAAAAATATATATATATTTTTAAAATAATTTAGCTAACCAATCAGGCTTATTATGTTATTTGAATTCGAGGATGAGTGTTGA
>JBBYHK010000005.1:7317812-7344502 GCA_038382065.1 Adansonia grandidieri
ACACATGAAGTGGAGGAGAAACCGCAAAAATCACTAAATGAGAAACAACAGGAAAACCAGGAGTTACTCATTCGATGCATCGCACAACATTTAGGCTTTGCAGAGAACAGACCTACTGCGGCTTGTATCATATATAAATGTCTTTTGCAATGGAGATCATTTGAAGTTGAGCGAACCAGCGTCTTTGATCGGATCATTCAGACTATAGGCCATGCTATTGAGGTTAAAATATAAGAACTTTTACACACTGACTTTTTTCTTTTTTTTTTTTTTTTTCTGAAAATTACTACAGAAACCTCAGATTCTTGAGCTGATTGTTGGCATTTGAATTTCAGACACAGGATAACAACGATGTCTTGGCCTATTGGTTATCCAATGCCTCTACACTTCTCTTGCTACTCCAGCGCACATTGAAAGCTAGTGGTGCTGCTGGAATGGCTCCACAACGGCGTCGATCATCATCAGCCACTTTGTTTGGGAGAATGACTCAAGTAAAAACCTTCTCACTAATGCCGAGTCCTGAAATTTCAGGAAATTTTCGTTTCTGTAACTAATCCATGTGTTGCTGTTGTCTTCTTAAAGAGTTTCCGTGGAGCTCCACAAGGTGTCAATCTCTCCTTAATTAATGGTGGCGTCAATAGTGGAGTGGAGACTTTACGGCAAGTTGAAGCCAAGTACCCGGCCTTGCTTTTCAAGCAACAGCTTACAGCATATGTGGAGAAGATATATGGAATGATAAGAGATAATCTGAAGAAAGAAATTTCACCATTGCTTGGATTGTGCATCCAGGTAATTATATCTCAGGCTAACTGAAGACAGTAATCATCAGAGAGAAAAGAAAAAAAAAAAAAAAGGAAAGAAAAATAGTATTATGAAAAGGAACTGTGGAGTTTTGTAATATTATTTCTTTATTAATCTACTGATATGACTCGTATGGATACGATGATATAGGCACCAAGAACATCCAGAGCAAGCTTAGTCAAGGGAGCATCACGATCAGTTGCTAACACAGCAGGCCAGCAGGCTTTGATTGCTCACTGGCAAGGGATTGTGAAGAGCCTCGGAAACTTCTTGAACACATTGAAAGCAAATTATGTTAGTTTACAAATCTTTTCTTCCCACTTTTATCCGTATCTATAATTTTTCTTCTGCAATAATGCTTACTCTCCTATTCCAAAGTGAACTCTGTTCTGCACAGTCTTCAAGTTTGATGCATGTTTAAACGCCTTTTCCCTAAGGATTTGTGTTATTTGATTCTTTTACAGGTACCTCCATTCTTAGTCCGTAAGGTGTTCACACAGATATTCTCATTCATCAATGTTCAACTATTCAACAGGTTACAGTTCATGTCGCTACTTTAGTGCTTTGTACTAGGTTTTTCTGCTGTATGCAGAAAATTTTTCATATGGCATACATAATGACTACACTATTCTGTTGCAGCCTTTTGTTGAGGAGAGAGTGTTGTTCATTCAGTAATGGTGAATATGTTAAGGCTGGATTGGCTGAACTGGAACACTGGTGTTACAAGGCAACTGATGAGGTACCTTTAACCTTTGTTACTCGAACTTGGATATGAGTGTCGGATACAAGTATGGATCCGACACAGATATGTTTAATTTTGTCCAAGTTTTCCATGTATTCTTGGAGGGTCATATCTCCATACCCATGTTCGAATATGTGTCAAATATGGGTACTTCAAGAAAAATGAAGAGTCGGAGCAACATAGGTTTTTAACTACCTACCTCCCTATTTACTTTCTGGTTCTAGGATATTTACTTGCAAAATTTGAAAGATATATAAATGCAGTATGCAGGTTTAGCTTGGGATGAGCTCAAGCATATAAGGCAGGCCATTGGTTTTCTAGTATGTTCCCCGTCTTCTAACACCTTCTATCTGATCCTTCCATTTCTTGATATGACATTCAGGAATTTTTTTTTTTTTTTAAAAGTGGTGCACTGATATCAGTGTTATTCTGTTTCTGATTTAGGTAATACATCAAAAGCCTAAGAAAACACTGGATGAAATAAGCCACGATCTCTGTCCGGTAAGTAATATGAATGTTACATAAAATTAGATATAAGTATCACTACTTTACGAATCTTACCTGAATCTCAAGTCTCAAACAGATTCATTTTTCCACTTGCAGGTCCTCAGTATACAGCAGCTGTATCGTATCAGTACAATGTATTGGGATGACAAGTACGGCACGCATAGTGTGTCCCCGGATGTAAGTTTCAAGCGATGCAGTTTCTCGAATTAGATTTAAAGAGATATCCACTAGTTTAATGGACTGTGCTCATTTTATCGACATATAGGTAATAGCCAATATGAGAGTGTTGATGACAGAAGATTCCAACAATGCAGTGAGTAATTCCTTCCTGCTAGATGATGATTCAAGGTTAGCATCCACATTCCACTATGTGATGATTTAAATTTGGGATGCATTGACATTACCTGGAATGATCTGAAACTTTCCTTAAACTGACTTCAACACAACTTCTGTCATTTTGCAGCATTCCATTTTCAGTTGATGACCTATCAAAGTCGATGGCGCAAATAGACATTGCTGACATTGAACCACCACCACTTATTCGTGAGAACATTGGCTTTAGTTTCTTGTTGCCACGTTCGGATTAATCCAATCTGATTCCTGCAATGAATTTGGTTCTCCATGGCATTCTTTCAATCTCTTCATCCAAGGTGTAGATTCACCTTTCAACCTTCTTAACTTTGAATGCCCTTATGTTGTTCATTTATCTTGCTTTAAAATTAGAAATATTTGTCCAAAATTTTTGTTTCTACACTATAGGTCATTGATTCAAAGAGGAATGTCTTTGTTCCCTACTTAGCATAGTTGTCTAAATTTTCACTTATGCCGTACAATTAGCTGATCCTTTTTATCAATGGAAAATAATTAAAGCACATAACTATCCAAATTTTGCTGTAATTCCAGTCCAATCTTCTAGGCCAATTGTTTCTTGCGATGTAAATACTGAACATGAATATATTTAATTTTTTAAAAGTTTTTATGTATTTATAGCGTGTGAAGATCAAATGCTTAAACTAACACAACCCAAAGAACCCAAAAAAGGCATACTTTAACAAGCCAAAGTATGAAAATACCCTTCAAAGAAAAAACAATCTTTTATCGTTTATCTTGTTTGGCAAGAGAGAGAGGGCAACTTAAATGGCTTGATTAAAGGAGGACCCGAGGGGGACTGAAAGAGCTTCCTTAAGCTAATCAGAACAGACTAAAGTGCTGCCTCAAGTACAAGTTTTTACGTGTTATTGGATCGGGTTTGGATCTTAAAAATAGGATAAACGGGTTTTGAGTTAACCAAATAATGTTCATGGGATGTCAAAAACGACATACCGTTGATAAGATGTCTCAAAATTCCCCCCCCCTCGCCAACAAAAAAACCCCCTTTTTTTCCCAATCTGGTGTCTGATGCCGCTGCTTCAAGCTTTGCTCCACACTGCTGAAGTTAGAGTTTTCATTTTTTTTATATCAGTTAGTGCATTGGAAAAGAAAAAACTTGAAAGAATATCGGCTGGAATTCAAGATGGAAACTTTCATAAATTCCAAACCACTTTCCCATTTATTTTTATTTCCATGTTTGCTTCTCTACAGTTCGATTGCATACAATTCTTCTTCTGTCGAAGCCACCATGCATACCAACAACTGGGTGTCTTGGTTTGCACCTCTCGGTTCTGGTAAATAAAAACTCAATTTACCACTTTTGTTTCGTTCTTTATTTCCCTGACTTTTTTTTTCTTTTGATTGAGTTGTAGGATCAAATGAATCATAGCCATGTTATTTTTTAGGTTAATTAAGATAACCGGTTTTTTTGACCCCTTGAATTTTGTTTGATTTGATTAACTACATTTGTTTAAACTTTTACGCTAGTCTGAAGTTGAGTGAAAGACAGGAGTTCTTTTTAGATGCTACTTTTATATGTATTCATTTTAGTGTTTGAACTCTGTGGCTTTGTTTTATTATATCATTGTAAGTTTGATACCACGGAATCTCCCTCCCTTTGATTCATAGAGAAACTGTTTTGTCTTTCGATATTAGCTTAGTTTCTTTGCATAATTCTTTTGGAATCCTCAAACAAGATGGCAATGACTAATGATGAATCAACTGATCATCAGCTGTCCGATTTTCTTTATTGGAAACTATTGGTTAGCAGCTTTCTTCTTTTTGTTTGTGCTGGGGTGTATTCCCCATTTGATTATTTCAAAACTGTTTGAGGTATAGTGGAGATTTCAGCTAATGCTTTTTTCTTCTGGTTCATTAATGTAATTGAAATGTTAAAATAATGCCTTAGAAATGCAAATGCAAGTTCCAAATGTGCTAATGGAGGTGATCCTGCGCCTGAATAAAATTTTCTCTTTTCTCAGCTTTCGATCTTCTGGAGCAAAGAAAATTTGGATGTTTATATGATGCATATGCTATCTCTTTAGTTACTGTCACTTAACAGAGAAGCCAAGTTAGAACAAGGTCACACAACACTATTTTTAACATCCCTTCTCTTGTTGTATTTGGTTAGCTAAAATACAAAATGTGCTAATTTTGTTATTATTGGACGTCAAACTCAAGTATGTCCACTGCGCAATATAAAGTCCTGAAATTGTCAATTGAATTAATTTTGCAACTTTTCTCATTCAGGTTTAATTATAGTCATATGGCCAACACGTTGTCCTTGTATAGGAAACCAAGCACCTGCCTTATTTTTGTTTGTTTTTTCTTTTTGGTACTATAATTTCAATTTTTCTGGTCAACTTTTTCCTTTACTTGGATTTTCAGGACAGTTAAGCGACTAGGAATACCTGATGAGAGGATAATGCTCATGCTTGCAGATTACATGGTCTGCAACTCTAGAAAAAAGTACCCTGCTCAAGTTTTCAACAATGAGAACCATAGATTTAACCTTTATGGAGATAATATTGAGGTAAGTTTTCTGTGATCAAATACTTATTTGGCTTGTTTGTGTTGTGCGTGGCACCCAACTTCGATTATCTTTGGTGTTCCACTGAGTGCATTTTGTTGCATGTCGTGCTTGAAGGGTTTTTTTTTTTTTTTTACTAGTTTGTTATTTTGACCAACCCTAATTTATCTGAATTGCAATCACTCAGGTAGATTATTGAGGTTATGAAGTAATAGTGGAAAACTTTTTTGCTTGTTTTAACTGGACGTCATGAGACCGCTGTTCCAAGATCAAAGCATCTTTTGAATGATGAAGGAAATCACATTCTTCTATACATGACAGGGCATGAAGGAGATGAGATTTTAAAGTTTCAAGAGTCAGATGAACTACAGAGTCATGATTTAGCTGATGCCGTGAAACAGATGAAAGAAAAACACAAGTGAGAACAATTTACCCTTATAACTTCTGCCTTTGACTAATTTTGGAACAAAGCTACAGAATTGGAAGTTTATGGCTTTTGGAGGTTATGGTGAAATGCAACTGTCCTAGTTCCTCGGAACTCTTGAACAAATTCTCACATCACTTAGAATTTTAAAGTGGTGATAGATAGGTAACATAGGCCTTTTACTGTGAGAACTATCATTTTACAGATCCTGTAGGTGACACGGGCTCGGAACTGCATCTGGGCAGTGACATAGGTGGGAACCTTGTTTCATGTTTTGCTTTCTATGCACCTTGCCGATGGTCTATTTGTTGTGATTGCTATGTAAAAAAGGACTCGTGCTGTTGATAATGTTGCAAATTCTGATTTAAGGAGTTGAATATAATGGTGGACACTTGTCAGGCGGCAACTGTCTTCAATCAGGTTTTATCTGATTTAAATAGAGCTTTACTTCTCCAAATATTTCCATTATTCAATTTTTAGCCATAGAAGTAAGCATTTCTGATAGGAATATTGCTCTTTAATCATATGTTTTTGTGGAAATGTGTATATTTGTCAAAAGATAACAATTTTCTTCTAACTTTAAGTAGATTCATTGCACTATTGCTATGTTGTTGCAGATTCGTTATCGTCATTTTGCTCCATGGAATCACATTTTAGTCCCTCTCTCATCAATATATTGTCATATACATTTGCGTTGCTGATAAATCTTTTGAAAATTTTGTGAGCAGTATGTCTAATCTATTCAGACTATTTCCTAGGGACATGCCGCTTTGCCTGTTTCATCTGGTTACTGATATTCTTGTTCTGGTGCAATTCTGGATTGTTTTTGTTTGCTTATAGATGCAACATTCTGAAACTTCTAACTATGTTGTAGGCAGTAAAAATGTGCTTTATCCGATAACTGATCCAACGCTAAATTGATGATCCTTGCACCTAGCTCTCTATTTTTGCAGCTCCAGTCCCCTGGTGTTTTGACTATTGGAAGGAGCATGAAAAGGGATTAACTCATACTCGCATCACTTTTATTCAGATGTAAGTGATCACAGGAAATTGTTTTATCAATTTTAGCACCCTTTAAATGCCATGTCCCAAAAAGGAGCCTTCCTCTGTGGACTGTGACTATGCAAAGGTAGAAGACCATAGAAACTTCACTTACTTTCTCATTAAACCTTGATTTCGCTACGAAAAATAAGAACCTGGAATAGCGGAAATCGGTTAGTGTTCTGCTTTCAAAATAAGTTGTCTTTGCCCAAGTGTGAACTGCGGATGACTCTCCAGTGGTTCCATTCCTTCTTACTTTACTTTTGGGTCAACCCAACCCGAATGGGAATAACAGGGTCAGCCAAACAGCGGTCCACTTTGTACATTTTCTGAAGCAGACCAATCAGGTTTAGAAACGAGAAGTGTACTTCTCAACGAAGGAGGCAGTAGGGAGTCAGGGTTCGTCCCTGGTCAATATTGGATCAAACAATAGGGGGCCGTAGCACTGACCTCTTTTTGTAATGATTCAATACAATATTATAGGGGAAAAGATCGTACAAGTCCCTAGTTTTTGGTAGGTTGGCTTCCTGATTATACAGATACTTGTTCTCATTCTTATTCAAATCTTCATTTAGCACAGGTTGATGCATCAGTTGTTGATCGTTTCATGTATTATACCCTTGGTTTTTTTGAGAGGCTAAATATATACGATAATGCCTCATTGAGCAGGTACATCAGCTTTGGAATTTATAATAATATGATGGCTATTTTTGCTTTTGCACTGACGTGTCTTAAAAATCCTTAATGAGCTTTTCTTGTTAAGTATTAGTTATTTTATTTAGCATTCTTTTGTCAATTGAAGGTTTTTTTTTTACCCTCATCCATTTAGGCTGGCTTCTCTTTTTGACATATTTGCCACTTCCTCAAAGCATTTTTATCCCAGAAAAGTAAGCTCGTTTTGTCTGGTTATTTTGCAGTCTTTTTAGTTCTTACAATCCAAGTATGCTTATGTCTACTGCATGTTACTGGAGAGATCTATACAAACGGTGTTTGGATGCGGTATGGAGGTCCAAAATCTCTTTTTAATGCTCATATTCTTGCCTCTATATGCCTTTAGATGCTTGTTCTTTGTGCTTCTCTCATATTTTTGTGAGGAAGCTTTAAGGCTTAAGTGCCTGTAGCTGGTAACGAGCTTCTCATCATCAGCTATATGCTCATGTTGGTGAATCTAGTGCTGTGCCATGAGAGCAGCGCGTGAAATTTCGAACCTCCTTCTATCAAATCTGCAATGTTTTACAGTCATTGAAATTTCTTAAGTCTTATTATCATGATGAACTTCTATGTGTATTACCCTAACATCGAAGCATTGTGTAACCAAGTTCCTTTCTCTCCAGGTACCTGTTACAAGCTTCTTCGGCTCGGTCATGGAAACAATCCATACTGATGCAGCCTACAAAGCCCTTTTGAGGAGAAATTTTGGCTGGTTTGAAGCCCGAATGTCTTTGGATCAGTCAGTGCACCATGTCGAGAGAAGAAGGTTGATACATGTAAATGATCGGGACCAAATTCATGATGTAAACCTAGATGTGATTTGTTTTACCTTTCCCTTCTGTGGTTATCTATTTGGAATGTGTAAGTGTTGCTTACAGTAGGGAAACACGCAACTATTGCAGGGTCAAGAGGGTGCTACTTCTAAATATCTATGGACTACTTTCTATACAAAGTTGCAAAAAGCTGAAAATCTCGATTCCTTAGTGAACTATGGCTTGGTAGGCATGCTTCCGTTCTTGGTGGTTTCAACATTGCTGACTTAATTATCTCTGTCATTACACATTCTAACAAAGAGATGATTTTCTTAACTTTGTTCGCTCACTTTTGATATATTATAATATAAATAAATTCCAACCCTTTTCTTTGACACAGGATTTGTTTGATTTTAAAGTGAAATAACATGATAATGAAAAATGAATTATTCTAAGTGATGGGTGTAAAAACCCCAAGCTTTAAAGTACACCATCTCAAAAACATCATTCAACATAAAAGAAGTGCACAAGAAATGCAAATTTACATATTTCTTTAGATACAAAAGGCTGCAAGCCTGAGATAGAAAAAAAGATGCGGATGCTCGAATTCATTTATTAGATGCAATCTTTTAACATTGGTGACATCAACATAAACTAATTGAGCCGCATTTGCAATTATTCGAAATAAGCAAGAACCGAAAATATAGTTTGTACCAAGGTAAGTAGGAGCAAGATAGTGGCAGCAACAATGGAAGTAAGAACCCAATCCCAAGGGGTGTGGAAATATGTCTGCCTTAATTTCACTTTCCATAAGTTGCAGGGTCGACGACAATGCTTATTCACGTCATCAAATATGTCGGAGTAATAGAAGTTGGCCGTAGATAAGTAAACGTAATCGTTAAGTTTGTTAAACATGTTAGCAACCTCTTCATTGCTACCCAACCAATTGTCTATAATTCCACAGTCTGAGAGCAAAGCCACGTCGTTAGCATAATTAATGAGGCAATCCATCAGTCTAGCATAATCCTTAACGATGCCAACACCATGGTTGACTTGTTCATAAGCAATGAGGTTACGAAATATTCGCTCTGTATCTCGGTCAACTATCAAAGCCGGAATATGCATTTGTCCATCTGCAAACTTGATGTCAAATAAGCTGTTTCCCCTACCTTTCTTGAACCTGATTCCTGCCTCTAAGAGCTCTGTTGCCGAACGTATGAAATTCCATTTTCCAGCATCTAACCGTAGCTTGCGGCGCTTTACTTCTTCATGTAGAGATGGCACCATGAGAATAGATAGTACATGAAAAAAAAAATATAAATACGATATAAATACACGAATGTTTCAAAATTTATATAATCAAAATTTATATAAATATAAAATATTTTAAACATAATTATAACAAGACAAAAATGTAAAAAATACACAAATTACCCGATAGATTCAAACTCCGAGATCCTCGCGCAATGTGCCTTATTTTTCCAATAAGATAGGGATGGTTGTAGGGCTTTAATGGTGCTGAAAGCCAATTATCATGTACAAAGCCTAATAGATGCTTGTTATTTCGGATAACTGGATAATCTTTTTCATATGGAGTCACTGGCGCTGGCACCATTCCTGAGAAGAAACGAAGAGCATTCTTGACGAAAGGTTCTTCGTTAAGCCCCGTCTTAACGGCGAACTCTTTCAAAACGAAAAAGGGAAGTTGATTTTCAAGCAGTAACAAATCATGCGCTACAATAGACAGATTCAGATTTTGCTTGAAAAGAGCATCATTTTCTTCTATCAATGCACATTCCTTGAATTTGCGAATTAGTTCAACAACGAACAACCCATCAAGGACCATCATCGCTACAAAATCAGCTGACTCCATGTTTACATTTTCTGCATAGCAATCGCGAGCTTTACCTTCCATGGATATAGAGAAGGCTATGTAACTATCCAGTTGATCATCACTTCGTTTGAGAAGTTTAGATAAATACCGTACTTTGTGTATTTCCATTGCCTTCAAATGATCCTTCCCGTGGTGGTAAGGGCCTATTGAGATAATTTGTGGTTCATAGGCTCTTTCATTTACCTGACGTAGTTGACGCGGCACCCTGAAAATAAAAGATTGCGAAGATGAAGACACCGACGAAAGTTCATCGAGCTTTGGTTGTAGAATCTCCCTAACACGACTTGTAGCTTCCATAGCTTGCACAAATCTATCACACAAGTTGAAAGAGACGAAATTGCAAATCTATGGGCAAGGTTAAGTGCTTGGCATTTAAAGCACGGTTCGAGAGCTGGTAAAGAAAATAAAAAAAACTATGATAAAAATTGAAAGAAAAGATATATATATATATTGTTTTTTTTCTTATACAAATCCACACAATAAATATATATAAAATTTATATTTATGCACGAACTAGATGATACACTGTTTTTAAAATTTTTTAACATAAATATAAATTTTTTATTTTTAATGAAATAGAATTATATTTATTTAGTGTTTATATGGCGTTAATATATTAAATATAAAAATAATATTTTTAAGTTAAAAAGTCATCCATTTTCATTTTTTATATTTTTTCACATAAATAAAAAAGCCCAAGTGGGGTACACTATATATTTAAAAATAAATAAATTTGATTACTTTACCAAACGTTTTTCACTCTTTCTTGTTCACTTATATATATATATATATATATATATATGCATATATTTTAATTTTTGCCCTTCCGCCTCGCAGTCTTTGATATATATAAAGAGGCAAGACACAAAATCGATTAATGGTTAAATAATTTATCTGATTTAATAAATTTTATTTATATTAAATTAAGTTTAAAAATACAATTTAAAATAGTTTAATTTAGTTTAAATTATTATTTAAAGAATTAAATTTTTATTTAATTTTAGTTACAAGTGTTAATATATATAAAATATTTTTTAACTTTTAAATGTTAGTTTGAATGATGATAAAGCTTTCGGCTTGATCCGAGACAAAAAAAATTTAAGATGCAACCTGATCTAATTTATAAACATTTATAGCAACAATTTACCAATAATTTTTTTACTAAAGTGTGTTATTTTTTTTCTCTAATGAAAACTTATGTTTTTAACTTTTATTAGCGCTATGCACACTCATTATTTGAGCAAAATTAATAAATAATTATTTATTTGTATCCACACTCTTAATAGAATCAATGTCAAAAGTGGCGTAATTAGTTAGATTAGATTTTTTTATTATTTTTATTCAAATTTTATATTTAAGAGTTGATTAAGCCAATTTTTTCTACAGTACTATAAAATATTTTAAAAAATGAAATTTTTAAATAAATTTATTAACTGAATTCGTATACAATTAACTCATTATAATAATATACTTAAAACATAATTATTTAATTTATACAATCAATTAATATTTAATAAATTTATAATTTAATTACTAATATTTATAAATTATGTCCTATTTTTTTTAAAAAAATTAAATTATAAACATTTGCATGATAATTATTTTATTGTAGAAATTTTCAAAATGAGGAGCAACGTAGGAATTTAATTGCGTGGGGCACAAGTTAAATTAATAAAATAAGTTGGTGGTGGTTGGAAATGAAGAACATTAAAAGCACATATGACAAGTCTTCTTTTTACACGTGTATATTTACAACCAGATGGGGTTGAATTACATAATAAAAATAGTTTTTTTAATATATTATAAACTTTTAACTTCTCTTTTTTTAATATATATATATATATATTTGAATTAGAAAATTTTGAATTTTTGTGTGTTAGAACTTTAATGGAAGTAGTATTTATATTTGATATTAATGTTATAATTAAGTTTAATTTTGAAAAATTAAGTAATTTTAATTTAATTAAAATAAATTTATAAAATTAAAATTAAAAAATAATATCAAGTAATAAAAAATTTAATTTTTTATATAATATTTTTTTGGGGAAAAAATTGATGGTTTCTTAGAAAACTAACAACTTATTTATAAAATTTACCCATTTATTTTAAAAAAATCATAATACCTGATCTTATCTTCTAGAGCATATTTTTCCACGGTGGGCATATTTCTTGTCCCTTTTTAGGGAGACAATGATTTGGTCTTCACTCATAATGAACACTCATTTTGTGAACTTTATGTTAGTTAAAAATGGGATCCAGTCCCATTAATACATTCACATTGCAATTTCAACAATTGCAATTGTCTAGCCAGAGATTGATTTTGCATAGCCGAAAAGAAAGAAAGAAAAATGTATCACGTTCACACGTGCAATCAATCATTCCTTTATAAGGGGCATTGGATGCAATTGCTTGATGTATCAATTAAGTGAAAGAAAGAAAAGAGAGTGGCATTGTAAAAGAGCAGGATTAGTGTTTTATTGGAAGAGCAAAGAGAGAAAATAGGGTATTCAATAATTGAGTCTTTAAAATAGTTATCGGAGTATTGTTAATCACATAAAATTATAATATTTTATCTAATCTGAAAGAAATTTGAGGTATATTTTTAAAGAGATAACTTTGTAATTTTATATCAATTGTTGTGAATCTTAACTTTTAATAAAATGTTTAAGATATTGTAATATTATAATTTACCTATTTTCACAGTGGATTTTATTCGGATTTTGTCTTGCGATTTTTCTCTTTATTTTGGAGAGTTTTTCACGTAAAATTTGTTCTTCATTTCAGCATAAAAGTAGTTATTTGGCTTAGATTATATCTATATCTATATCTATCTATATATTAATATTATTGACTAAGTAAATTATCTAAATCTTGTGGATCTAATCACATTAATCTACTATTATCTTTGTACGAAGGCCTAACACTTTAATATAAAAGTGAAGTTTCACATGCATCGTATTTAAAATTAATATATATAATCATTATATTATTTTTTAATTTCATAAAAAATAATTAATTTAATATAAAAAAACACCTAATGGTTAAGAAATGTTCATAGGTGCATAGATTCTTGAATAAATCATTGTACTCTCTAACTTTGACTTTAATAATTAAGATCAATAATTGATGATTTAAATAAAAAATTCTAAATTTGAATAGGTAGGAAACGAAAAAAATTGTAAGAAAATGCCAAGTTAGAAAAGCGAAGTTTGAACGCAGGAAATAAAACCAAAGTTTTGATGTTAAAAATCTATTTAATTGGACACCAAGAAGGAGAAAAAGATTAATGCATATTAGAATTTGGTCACTTATTATGTGAGTGTGTGTGTGTGTATCGTAATTTTTATAAATGACTAGACTGTGGGTGGGTAGCTGTTTGAGAGGTGAATAAAGCTTATTTTTTTAAATAGAAAAAATATAATTATTTTTAAGTTTATATGTTGTTATTGTTGGTGTATCTATATATATATATATATATATAGTTTTAAAGTAATTTTTATGATTAAATTGTGTGTCATTAACTCATAATACTAATTTAATCAGTTATTTTTATATAATATTAAATTTCACCCCATGAATAGGTGAGTGAAAATATGTTGGGAAAAATAAATAAATTGTAAAATATATAATTTTTTTAAGTGGTTTTTTTTTTAAGCAGACCGTTTTGAAAGGAAGTAGGTGATTTTTAGATATAAATAATAGGTAACTTTTTATAAAAGATATTATAAAAATATATTATAAAAATATATTTTTTTAATTTTTTGATTTTAATATACTTTCACCTATTGAGTTAGTGCCATTTTACACGTAATAGAGAACTTAATCAATCACTTTAATTTTAATATATATGTGTCAAATCATAAAATAAAAAAAAACCTTAGACAACTTCATCAAAAAAATTTTCGACGCTAATTAGAGGTGTTCATAGATTGGGTTAGACTATGACTTGAAATTTTTTTATTTCTTTACTTAGGCCAAACCTAGTTCAACTTGAAAACCTGCATCAACATTCAAGTTAATATTAAAAAATTTTATATTAATATTTATAATTAAATTTAAATAAAAATTTTTAATTACTTGAATAGTAATTCGATTGAACCAATCTGAACTATAAAAATTTTTTTACCTAAACCTAATTCAACATAAATTGTATAGACTAATTGATCCATAAACAAGTTTATTATTAAAAAAATAGTGAAATATTATTTTTACAAAAATAGAAATAGAGAAAGTAGTTTACGTATGAACCTGCACCAAAATAAAAAAGCGAATGTTAAAGAAACATAATTAATATTGAAATTAATTCCCTACCTCTCTTCAACCACATTTCTGACCCTACGATCTCTTTTGTAGAACATATGAAATTTCCATTTCTCAGTTGCTATGCTACCGGTTGCTCGTAAGCAAACACACTTCGGTCCAAATGGTCAAGGCCCAAAAGAGCAGTTCATGGCTAAGTCAGACTCTCAAGGCACCTACCTGTTTCAAACGTCTTCGCCTAGCTCATGGAAACAATACAAACTGATGCGGCCTACAAAGCCCTTTCAAGGAGAAATTCTGG
Organism: Adansonia grandidieri; assembly: GCA_038382065.1. NCBI lineage: Eukaryota > Viridiplantae > Streptophyta > Magnoliopsida > Malvales > Malvaceae > Adansonia > Adansonia grandidieri. Next base: position 7,332,145 of record JBBYHK010000005.1, read on the forward strand.
CAGGTTTGAAGCCCAAATGTCTTTGGATCGGTTGGTGCAACACGTTGAGAGATGAACGGTGATAAATGTAAACGATCGGGACGAAAATAAACCCAGAGGTGATTTGTTCTTGCCTTTTCCTTCTGTAGTTATCCATTTGCTTTGATTTATGTAGAACCATAGCTTGCAGTGGGGAAACACACAACTATTGCAAGGTCAAAAGCGTGCTACTTCTAAATGTCCATGGAGATGGAGTAGTTTCTATAACAAGTTTCAAAATGCTGAAAATCTCTATTCCTTAGTGAACTGTGGCTTGGTAGCAGTGCTTCCTTTTCTAGTGGTTTCCACGTGGCTGACTCAGTGATCTCTCTCATTAAACATTCTAACAAGAGGATTGTTCTCTAAACTGTATTTGCTAACTTTTGGTACATTACAAGATAGATTAATTCGAACCCTTTTCTTTGACACATGGATTATTTAATTTTAAAGTGAAAGAACATAGTAATCAAAATGAATTATTATAAGCAATGGGTCCAAAAGCCCCAATCATTAAAATACACCATCTCAAAATATAATTCAACATAAAAGATAAAAGTGCATAAAGAACAGTAAATCTGCACTTATTTTTTATTGATACAAAATAGCTTGTGAACTAAAGATAAGGAAACGATTGTAAATTTTGAAATTCAAATTTTAAAGTTAAACATGTTAGATACAAATTTTTTTAGCGTAATTATATAAATTAACTAAGCGAAACTTCATATTCAAATTTACTTTTGTTTGAAATAAGCAAGAACAGAAAATATAGTTTGTACCAAGCTTAGTAGGAGCAAGATAGAGGCAGCAACGATGGAGGTAAGAATCCAATCCCAAGGGGATTGGAAGTATGTCTGCCTGAATTTCACCTTCCATAAGTTCCATGGTCGACGGCAATGCTTTGTCACGTCATCAAATATTTGGGAGTAATAGAAGTTGGTTGTGGATAAGTATACATAATCGTTAAGTTTGTTGAACATGTTAGCAACCTCTTCGTTACTACCCAACCAGTTGTCTATAATTCCACAGTCGGTAAGCAAAGCCACATCGTCAGCATAGTTAATGAGGCAGTCCATAAATCTAGCATAATCCATAACGATGCCGAAACCATGGTTGAATTGTTCATAAGCAATGAGGTTACGAAATATTCGTTCCGTATCGTGGTTCACTATTAAGATCGGAATTTCCAGTTGTCCCTTTGCGAACTCGATGTCAAACAAGCTGTTTCCCCTACCTTTCTTGAACCTGATTCCTACCTCCAGGAGCTCTGTTGCCGAACGCATGAAATTCCATTTCCAGCATCTAGCCGTTGCCTGCGGCGCGTTACTTCTTCACGTAGATGCAAAATATTAGACATGACATAAAAAAATAAAACTTGTACTCGATGATTCTTTAAATATGATTATAACATATGAAAAATATAAAAACTCAAAATGACTACATGAAGTACCATTCATATTCGACGATCCTCGCTCGAAGTGCCTTATTTTTTAAGTAAGATTGAGAGGGTTGTCGTAGCACTCTAATTGTAACATGAACACGAAACAAATACATGAATATTTTAAAATTTATATATCTAAATATATAAATAAATTTTAAACACGATTATAATATAATAAAAATATAAAACAGAACATGGATACATGAATTACCATTCATTTTTTGAGATCCTTGGGCAAGGTGCCTTATAATTTCAATTAAATTGAGAGAATTGTCGTTGCGCTCTAATAAAAACATAACATACAAAAAAGACATATATATATATATATCAAAATTTATATAAATATAAAATATTTTAAATATAATTAAAATATTGTAAAATATAAAATACAACATAGACGGACGAATTACCATTTGCATTCCAAGATCCTAGCATGAAGTGAATTATTTTTCCAATAAGATTAGCAGAGTCGTCGTGGCGCTCTAACGGGGCTAAAAGCCAATTATCATGCACTAAGCCTAGAAGATGCTTGTTAGTTCGGATAACTGGATGATCTTCTTCACATGGAATCACTGGCGCCGGCACCATTCCTGAGAAGAGACGAAGAGCTTTCTGGACAAAATGTTCTTCATGAAGCCCGGTCCTAACAGCGAACTCTTTCAATACAAAGAAAGGAAGTTGATTTTCAAGCAGTAACAAATCATGCGCTACAATAGACAAATTCAAATTTTGCTTGAAAAGAACATCATTTTCATCTATATATCTGACTTCGAATTTGCTGATTAGTTCAACAAGAAACAACCCATCAAGGACCATCATCCCTACAAAATCCACTGACTCCATATTTATAGTTTCCACATAGCAATCACGAGCTTTACCTTCCATGGACATCGCGAGGGCTATGTAAGTATCCAGATGATCATTACATCGTTGGAGAAGGTTAGACAAATACCGGACTTTGTGTATTTCCATCGCCTCCAAATGATCTTTCCCGTGGTGGTAAGGGCCTATCGAGATAATTTGCGGTTCATAGGCTCTTTCATTCACCTGACGCAGTGCACAAGGCGCCCTGAAAATGAAAGATGGCGAAGATGGGGACACCGAAGAAAGGTCATCGAGCTTTGATGCGAGGATCTCCCTAACAGTACGTGTACCTCCCGGTGCTGCCATAACTTAGCACAAATCTATCATACAAAGTTGAATGAGAAGATTTTATACAGAAAAAATCCACACGATAAGGGATATGTATATATAAAAGATAATAATGGTTAGAGCCGAAAAAGCTATCCACGACTCGACGTGTTTAAATCCCGTTCACTCTCTTTTTTTTTTTTTTTCCTAGTTTTGTTTTTTTCTTAAATACATTTTAGAGCAAAAAAAAAGTCAAGTAGGAATATTCTTTTCAATGTAGTCCAAAAGTTTTTTCAACTTTTTTACCAAACCTTAACCTTGACTAAGACCAAATCCAACCTTAAAACTCGAATTATTATTAATAAAATAAAAAAATATTTTATATTAATATTAAATTTTTATAATTAAATTTAAATAAAAATATTTATTATTATTAAATCATCATATTAATTTAGTTGAAGTAATTTGTTTTTTTTTTTTAAATTATATTTAAAATCTCTACTTGATTTCTTTATTAAAAAAAAATCAATTTCATTACTTTACGTAACTTTTTTTTTCCACACTTTCTAGAGGCATAACAGTGTATTCAACGACTTCTTTTTTTCTTAGTCCATGCACATGTGAAATTAATAAATAATTATTTATTTATATTTATACTATGATTATTATTATTATTTTTAATTTAATTAGTACCACAAATTTAATAATTAATTAGATTATATATTTATTGTTTTCGCTTAAATTTTATTTTTATTAGATGATATAATTCAATATTTGATTTTTCTACGGTGCTGTAAAAGTATTGTACATATTAGACAGAATTTGAATACGGTTTTTAAGTATATTTATTAATTGAATCGATGATGACAGTAATACAATCAAATATTTTAATATTAATCTTAATTATAAACATTTAAATGATAATTATTTTATTCAATAAAATTTTAAAATGATGAATAGCAGAGGAGTTTGATTGCGTTAATCAGAATCTAAAGTAAGAAAATTAGTTGGTGGTTGGAACTTGGAAAGGACGAAAATTAAAAGCAGAAGTGACGAAGTTTCTTTTTATACATATATATTTAGAAAGTTGAATTACGCAATAAGCGATAGGTTTTTCTTATATTATATAACTTTCTCTCGTTAATATTTAAATTTAAAATTTTAAGTCAATAAAGATTCATTTATATTAATATAAAATTAAATTAATTTTATATATTTTAATATAATTTATATTTGTGTAATTCAGTTGTCATATATTATATTATATTCATGTACATTATGCATGAGTTTTTGAATAAATTAAAAATGTATAATTTGTTCGATATAAAAAAACTTTCGATTACTAAATATATATCAAGAAAAAGAGTATTTTTAATCAATACGACAGTAATATTATATTGATTTAAAATTTTACATGCATAATAAATATAATTATATTATTAAATTTAACGATTAATTTATTAAAATATGATTCTCATAAAAATTATAATACTGTATAAAACAAATTTAATTTTGTGTGTTAGAATTTTAACAGAGTAATTTCTCTTTGAAGAGACAAAATGATTTTGTTTTAACCAACAATAATTGTGTGATTTTTTAAAAAAATTAAAATAAGTACGATAATAAAATTAATTATAATAGTAGTAAGGTTGGATTCCGCAGCTTAACGAAACTCAGTCACCCAGCTAGATACGTCTCAGTTTTACATACATGCATAGATCCTAGCCATGCACAAGGAGCCATCTCTCGAGAATGATATATCCTGCACCATATAGGGCTGATTCCATACATATATGTCTGATTTGGGGAAAGAATCATTCAGTGCACCACGTCGAGGGAATGACATTAATAAACGCAAATTCATTGGGACGAAATTCACGACGTAAAACTGGAGGCGAATTGTTTTTAACCTTTACCTTCTGTAGTTATCTATAATTTACTTTATGTATAACTATAGTTTACAGTAGGAAAACAGACAACTATATTGCAGGTCAAGAGGGTGCTGCTTTCTAAATGTCCATGGAGATGGAGTGCTTTCTATGAACAAGTTCCAAAAGGCTGAAAATGTCGATTCCTTAGCGAACTATGGCTTGCTAGCAATGCTTCCTTTCTTGGTGGTTTCAACATGGCTGACTCAGCCATCTCTCTCATTACACATTCTAACAAAAGATGATTCTCTTAACTGTATTTTTTGTAATTATTATAAAATAATTGAATTCGAACCCTTTCTTTGGCACATGATTAACAAAGTAATGAAAATTAATTATTCTTAAGCAATGAGTGTAACCCAAACATTAAAATACACCATCTCTAAAACATAATTCAACATAAAAGATAGAGTGCATGAAGAACAATCAATTTGCACTTATTTTAAAGAAGCAACAACCGAACATATAGTTTGTACCAAGGTAAGGAGGAGCAAGACAGTGGCAGCAACGATGATAAGAATCCAATGCCGGATTGGAAATACTTCTGCGTCAATTTCACCTTCCAAAGGTTCCATATTCGACGGCAAGACCAATTGACGTGATCAAATATGTTGGAGTAATCGAAGTTGTTCACAGATAGATAAACATAATTGCTAAGTTTGTCGAACACTTCCGCAACCTCTTCATTGCTACCCAACCGATTTGTCTATAATTCCACAGTCGCAGAGCAAAGCCACATCGTCGGCTTGGTTAATGAGGCAGTCCATCAATCTAGCATAATCGTTAACGATGCTAACACCATTGTTGAATTGTTCATAAGCAATAGGTTGCGAAATATTCGCTCTGTATCGCAGTCGACTATCAAGGTCGGAATATGCATTTGTCCCTTTGCAAACTTGATGTCAAACAAGCTGTTTCCCCCACCTTTCTTGAACCTGATTCCCACCTCTAATAGCTCTGTTGCAGAACGCAAGAAATTGAAATCCCATCTTCCAGCCACTGCCCGTTGCTCGTCGAGCTCTAAGTCTTCACCCGATCGAAGCCAATTGTCACGTGCAAAGCCTAGTAGATGTTGGTAACCATTGGCTAAACAGATGCTGAGTGGCATTCAGCGCCGCTGGCCCTGGAACTATTCCCGAGAAGAAGTAAAGAGCTTTTCGACGAAAGGTTCTTCTCCATTGAGCCTGGTCGTATCAGCGAACTTTTCCAGTACAAAGAAAGGGAGTTGATTTTCGAGAAGTAATAAATCATGCGCGAGAATACTTAGATTCATATTTTGCTTGAAAAGAGCATCATTTTCTTTTCTCAATCTAGTCCGTGAATTTGCGAATTAGTTCAACAACAAACAACCCACCAAGGATCATCAGCGCTACAAAATCCGCAGACTCCATATTTATAGTTTCCGCATGGCAATTGCGAGCTTTACCTTCCATGGACATAGAGGCGGCTATGAAACCATCCAAATGATCATTACGTTGTTCGAGAAGGTTAGATAAATACCGTACTTTGTGTGTTTCCATCGCCTTCAATTGATCTTTACCGTGGTGATAAGGGCCTATGGAGATAATTTGTGGTTCATAGGCTCTTTCATTTACCAGACGAAGTTCAAGAGGCACCGTGAAAATGAAGGATTGTGACGAAAATAAAGACGCCGATTAAAGTTCATCAAGCTATGAAGTGAGAATCCTACTTACAGGGCTTTCATCATCCCGTGCCGCCATAACTAGCACAGATCCATGATAGAAGATGAAACTTGAAAGAGAAGAAAATTTATATTTTCCTGACTTGTTAACAGAAATTTATAGCTACAACAATACTTTTCGAGTTAGACCGTTGAAATTATAACACAAGTCCATTTAGGTCGTGTTGCAACAAATTTTATTAGGTCATATTATCCTCACAGTTTATAATTCCTATAAAAGTTCCAAATAAATATTTACTCAACACCCTTTTTCATCCCATAACCTAAACAAAAGGTCAATATTCTTCCCTGCTAAAAAACTTAATTTACCGGATAAAAATTTTCTGTGATTCCAAAAGGAATCCGTTTTTCCAATCTCATTAGTCTGTAATCTAGCACTTTGTCCCAGTTCCAATCTTTCTTTTTTATTTTTTTTCTTTTTCCTCTCTTTCTTTTCTTACTATATTTTTTTTATCAAAATAAAAAAATTAAAGGCGTTAAATTTAAATATGGTGTTTTTTTAAAAATAAAACACAAATAAAATTATGTGAATAATGTCAATGTGAAAATAATTTTAATTTATAATGATAAGATATTGTCATTTATTTTTTCTCTTTCCTTTTTATTACTTTTGTTTCCCTCTTCTTTTCTTTCCTTTATTGTCTTTTTCTTTTCTTATTTTCTTCTCAAAATAAAAAAAAAAATAAAGGGATTAACTTTAAATTTTAGTGTTCTATGAAATAATAAAGAACCAATCATTATACGATGCATAAAACAAAATTAAAAATTATGTTAATAATGTCAATATGAAAATACTTTTAATTTACAATTATAAGATTTTATCATTTCTTTCTTTTCTTTTTTTTTTTTCTTTTTCCTTCTTATTTATTTTCTCTCCTTTCTATTAATTGCTTAATTCTCTTTCTCTTTCTTTCTTCATCCAAAAAAAAAAAAATTTTTGAGTCAACTTTAATATATAGTACGTATAGACAAACTTAGTACCTAATGGGTTTGAATTGCATAGAAGAAAGTTTTTCTATTTTTTTTTATATTATAATTTTTAACTTTCTCTTTTAATATTTGAATTTGAACCTTTTAAATTAAATGTGTTAAATTTTAGTAGTAGTAGTAGTATCTCCTACAAAATGGTTTGGTCTCGCTGGACAACAATTATGTGATCTTTTAATAAATTATCTCGCACTTAACTTTTAAAATCAATAATTTTAAATATAAAAAAAATTTTCTTCATGGTTAGTAAACGTAAAAAATATTGTAAAAAAAATTTCAAGTTCCTCTAGAGAAGTTTGAATATAGTTAAAAAAAAAAAAAAGCAAAAGTTTTGACATTAAAAATATCTCTAAGCAATTGGATACCAACAAGATGAAGAGATTAATGTATAGTAGATTATATCAATCCATTAAGTGAGTGAAAAAAAATATAAAATTTGAAAAATGCAAGGAAAAATAGTGGAAATAAAAGGAAGTTATGTAATCGTAAAAACATGATGAGTAATTAGGTAATCTTTTCAATTAAATGTGTGAATCAATGAAAAGATAATTTAAATATATAAAAATTAAAAATAAATGATAATTTTAACTTTTATTTTTTATATTTATTAGTGGCTAAAATCAGTGACACTAAATTCAATCAAACATTTTATTGATTTTAAGCCACATTAAAGTACACCGTCTCAAAAACATAATCAAACATAAAAGCATGAGTGCATGAGCGAACATTCAGTTTGCACTTGTTAGAGATAAGCAAGAACTGAAAATATAGTCTGCACCAAGCTAAGTAGGAGCACCACAGTGGCAGCGAAAATGGAAATAGCAACCCAATTCCAAGGGGTGTAGACATATGCCTGCCTCAGTTTCACCTTGCATGAGTTCCATGGTCGACCGTAATACTCCTTCACGTCATGAAATATGTCGGAGTAATAGAAGTTGGCCGTGGATAAGTAAACATAATCATTGAGTTTGTTAAACATGTCGGTGACCTGTTCATTGCTACCCAACTAATTGTCTATAATTCCACAGCCGGAAAGCAAAGCGACATCGTCAGCATAGTTGATGAGGCAATCCATAAATCTAGCATGGTCCATAACGATGCTAACACCATGGTTGAATTGTTCATAAGCAATGAGGTCACGAAGCATCCGCTCTGTGTCGTGGTTAACTATCAAGGTCGGGATATACATTTTTCCCTTCACAAACTTGATGTCAAACAAGCAATTTCCCCTACCTTTCTTGAACCTGATTCCTGCCTCTAAGAGTTCTGTTGCTGAACGTATGAAATTCAATTTTCCAGCATCATCTCGCCCACGGGGCTTTATTCTTAGATCTAAAAATATTTGATGCAACACAAAAAATAATTAAATATGTTATAATATCAAAAAATTAACAACGAATATATGAATATTTTTAAATTTATATATCGTATCAAAATTTATGTAATTATAAAATACTTTAAATATGATTATAACATGATAAAATATGTGAATAAATTATAGATACATGAATATCTAGCAGATTTGGACCTTCAATTCCTAGCTCGCACGTAGTGACTTATTTTTTGAAAAATTGTGAGTTGGTTGTAGCGCTTTGATCGTGATCTTGAAAGCCAATTATCATGCACTAAGCCTAGCAGATGCTTGTCATTTCGGATAACTGGATGATCTTCTTGATGGAGAGCCAGTTGCACCGGCACCATTTCTGAGAAGAAACGAAGAGCATTCTTGACGAAAAGTTCTTCATCAAGCCCGGTCATAACAGCGAACTGTTTCAATACAAAGAAGGAAAGTTGATTTTCAAGCAATAACAAATCTGGCGCTACAATACTTAGGTTCAAATTTTGCTTGAAAAGAGCACCAGTTTCATTTAGCGGTCTACATAGCGATGTATATTCCTTGAATTTGCGAGTTAATTCAACAACAAACAGCCCATCAAATACCATCATCTCCACAAAATTTGCCGAGGTCATTTCTACAGTATCCACATAGCAATCACGAGCTTTCTATTCCATGGACTTAGAGACGGCCACATAACGATCAAGATCATTATCGTTGCATCGTTGTTGGAGAAGGTTATATAAATAACGGGCTTTGAGCATTTCATTTGCCTTCAAATGATCTTTGCCGTTGTGGTAAGGGCCCATTGAGATAATTCGCGGTTCATAGACTTTTACCTCACGTAGTTCATGAGGCACCCTGAAAATGAAAGATTGAGAAGATGAAGACATCGAGAGAAGTTCGAGCCTTGAAACCAGAATCTCCCTAAGAGAGGCACTGACCTCATAATTTTCCACAGCACTTTCATCATCACCCAGTGCTTCCACAGTAGAAATTTGAAAGAGAAAGAAAATTTTTATATATATATATATGTATATATGCATATTGTTATAGAAATTTATAAACAACGATTGGGTCATTATAGTTTTTTAAAATACTATTCAAACGGTGAGTGGACCATTGGAGTTGTGACGTGTGAAATCATGACATAATCCATGTACTGCGGAAGTACTATAACAAATGCAATAACTTGGTGAGGAAATGTTAAAATGATATTGAGTGAAACACACTTTAATGTAGTAAAATAACTTGGTGAAGAAACTTGAAAGCACAAATGACGAAGGGTTTTTTTTTTTTTATGTATCAATGTGCAATTTCGCACTTTCTCAGATTTTTTTTTTTTAACTGTTAAATGATATAAATTTTAATAAATGTATAACATAAAATATAAAAAAAATGATTGAAATAAATATTTTACTTGTTTTTCCCAAGAAGAGCTAAGTTTTGTACATCAATAAATTTTAAAAATATAAAATTACAATCATATTTTAACTAAATTATAATTAATTGATAATAGCACACCATAATTTTTTTTTAAAATTTGATCATTAGTTAGACTTACCTTTTTACTAAAACTTATTAAATATAAGATGAAATAATTATAACAAAAAAATTAAATTTAAAATTATCTAAATCTTACAAAACTATATTTTAGCTTTCTTAGCTTATTAGTTCACCAATTAAAATAATTAAAACATGTATTTAATCTTAAAAAAATTAAATATGCAAAACTTACCAAAAGTAGACTAAACTCAAATCAAAATAGGTTAAAATAAAATAATAATACACGTGATATAAAAGTAAAAGTTGTATGAATAATGTGAGAATAATTTTAATTACAATTGTAAGATTTTAACATTTATTTTTTTTCTCTCTTTTTTCTCTTTCCTTCTTATGTCTTTTGTTTTTCTCCCTTTATTTCTTCCTTTTTTTTTTTTCTTTCTTGTCTCTGTCCTTTATTCTCTTTCTTTTTCTCTTTCGTTTATTCTCTAATTTTCTTTTTTCGTTTCTTATTTTTTAATCAAAATAAAAAAAAAAAATTGAAGGGGTTAACTTAAAAATATAATGTTTATAAAAATTAAAAAAAAATAAAAACTGTACGACATGTGACATAAAATAAAAAATCACTTAACAATATCAAATTGAAGATAATTTTTATTTATGAATATAAAATTTTATCATTTATTTTTTTTCCTTCTTATTTCTTTCGTTTCCCAATTTCTTTTTTTTTTTTTCATTTTTTCATTTCATTTCGTTTCATTACCTTTTCTTTATCTTTCTTTTATTCTCTTTCTCTTTGTTTTTTCTATGTTCTTTTTTTAGCAAAGTAAAAAATAAGATTGAAGATTTAACTTTGAAATATAGTATTTAAAAAACTTAAAAACCAAATATCATGTGATACATGACACGAAATTGAAATTTATGCCAACAATGTCAACCTAAAAACAATTTTAATTTATAATTATATGATTTTATCGTGTGCTTCTTTCTCTTTGCTTCTTATTTCTTTTGTTTCCTTCTCTTTCTTTTTTTGTTCTTTCTTTTCTTTTCTTTTCTTTTTCCCTTTCAATATTTGATTTCATTTCCTTTCCCTTTTTTTTTTTTTATTCTCTTTCTCTTTTCTTTTTTTTTTTTATCAAAATAAAAAAGAAAGATGGAAGGGGTTAACTTTAAAATATAATATTTACAGAAAAATAAAAAATCAATCTGTACGATATGTGACACAAAATTGAAAGTTGTGTTAATAATGTTAATGTAAAGATAATTTTATAGTTCTCTTTCCTTCTTATATCTTTTTTTTTCTCTCTCTCTCTCTTTTCTTATTTCTTCATCAAAATAAAACATGAGTTAATTTAATACATAATACATATAAATAATTTTAGTACCTACCTTGCTAGTGGGGTTTGAATTGCATAATATAAAACAGTTTTTCATTGTTTTTTATTATAAACTTTAACTTTCTTTCTTTAATATTTGAATTTGAAACGTTTAATAAATTAAATGTGTTCAATTTTAATAGTAGTGATATCTCTTTAAAGTGACAAAATCAATTGGTCTTTGTAGACAACAATTATATGATCTTTTAATAAATTATTGTACCCTTAATTTTAATTTTTAAGATCGACAATTTTTAATATAAAAAATTAGTCTTGATGTTTTTTTGACCGAAACAGGATCTAAAAAGGGTATTGTTGTAAGTACGTATGCACATAAACTGAAGATGGGCTGAGCCCAAAAATCTTAATGAACCATTAGAAACGGAGGGTTTTGAACTTTTTGAACTGTAGTTCACTTTACAGCTGACATTTGGACTTGGAGTTTGGACTGAACTTGGAAACCTTAACCGACAAAAATGGCAACTGAACTAGACATGGAATATTTGGACTTGGAGTTCGGACTGAACTTGGAGACCTTAACCGACAAAAAATGGCAACTGAACCAGATACAAAGAAGTCCAGGCCATCAAGGTTTTTTTTTTTTTTTTTTTTTTTTTCAAAGAAAAACGTTTGCTGAATTACATTTAAATATTACATGCTCTTTAACTGCAACAGCTGGGAACACCGACCAAAGTACCAAAGCCAACAACCAGGGACTCCAGGCAAAGGAGAAGAGGCAACTGCAGAAGATAATGATGCGATATAAAGAGGTACAATTTTGTCAATATAAATATCAGCTAAAGCATTCTTAAACTTTCTTGTTTAATTATACTTGTCAATCTAATCTTGTTTAACTAACCCGGCTTTTGGATTTAGGAAAAAGAAGCAAAGAAAGAAACTTTTAGGAAGTATCTTGAGTCCAGTGGAGTTCTTGATGCT